>JBCEWC010000063.1:0-90630 GCA_038996855.1 Solanum aculeatissimum | reverse complement strand
GCAACAATTCGCTTGAGAATTCGCAAAGATTTTAGCTAGAAAAGTGTCAAATGACGAGCGTTTTCGCGACTCATCAATAACACCCTTCATAGTTGAAATCCTCAACCAAATCCGGTCACCCTCCATGAACTCCAAGGTTGAACCTACCTATCAGCATAACTCTTTTGGCGACTCTGGCTGTCAACAATCTACTCTGAATCAAACGCACTTGCTTCATGGCATCTTTAAATAAATCAGTGTAAAAGTTATCAACTGCAACAAAATCAAACCAACCTATGGGTGATCTACACCTCCATCCATAACATGCCTCAAATAGAACCATCTGAATGTTGGAATGATAACTGTTATTATAACCAAATTTCACTAAAGATAAATATTGATCCCACCTAGTACCAAAATCAAGAACACAAGCTCGAAGCATATCCTAAAGTACCTGAATGGTCCTCTTGGACTGACCATCTGTCTAAAGGTGAAAGGTTGTGCTCAAATCTAATCTGGTACCCAAGCCATGTTGCAAGATCTTTCAAAAGTGAGATGTAAATAATTAATCACGATCTGACATAATGAAAATAATAACTCCACGAAGCCTCACAATCTGACTAATGTAGAGCTGAGCCAACTTTTCAGTTGTGTACTTCACCTTGACCAGAATGAAATGGGTGAACTTAGTCAATCGGTCCACCACCACCCATGTAGAATCAAAGTCACCAACTATAGAAGGCAAACAAACCACTAAATCCATAGTAATGTGTTCCCACTTCCACTCAGGAATAGGCATTCTCTGTAACTCACCATCCGGTCTCAGATGCTCACATTTGACTTGGTCACATGTCAAAAACTTAGACATAAACTCTGATATATCCTTATTCATACCACACCACCAGTAGTGTTGGCTCAAGTCATGATACATCTTCATTGTCCCCGGATAAATAGAATATCTAGCACAATGGGACTCCTCTAAGATTAAGCTGATCAAGTCGCCCACCTTAGGCACACAAATCTTGCCCCTGATCCTCAATATATCATTTGAATCAAGTTTGGCTTCCTTAGCCTTTCTTCTAAGCACTTTGTCACAAATTTGACATAGTTTTTCATCCTCAAATTGATGACTCCTAATCTGATCCATCAAAGAAGAACGAGCCTCCACAAAAGCAAGTACACCACCATCCTCGGAAAGCTATAATCACCAACTCATTAGTTAATTTTTGAACATCCCTATCCAAGGGTCGGTCCTTAACAAGGATAGCAACAAGACTCCCTATGCTAAAAGTTTTTCTACTCAATGCATCAGCCACAATGTTGGCTTTACCGAGGTGATACAAGATGGTCAAATCATAATTGTTTAAGAGCTCAATCCATCTTTTTTGTGTTAAATTCAAGTCTTTTTACTGAAAATGTATCGAAGGCTCCTATGGTCGATGAAAACCTCACAATGAAACACCATATAAATAAGGGAAAAGGATGAAAAATGCCCTTAAACTACATGAAAGGAACAAAAATGTCCTTGATTTATACTTTGGTCCAAAAATGCCCTTTTTGTTACCAAACGGGTCAGAAATGTCCTTCTCTAAATATATATATATATATATTCTTTTTAAACATATTGTGATCCTAATAACAATATTATTTTTAAAGAATCCTTTTCTTGTTTTTATTTTTTTTAGTCACATTAACTAATAAAAATGCAAGAAAATAATTTTTTTTAATCTCATTTTATCAATTCAAATAGAACATCGTACCCCTGTAACAAATAATATATGTCATAAATATAAGATCATAGTAACATCAACATTAATATTTATTTAATATTTTGGTCCAAAAATGTCCTTATTGTTACCAAATGGGTCAGAAATGACATTCTCTAAATAAATATATATATTTTTTCTTTTTAAACATATGTGATCCTAATAAAAATATTATTTTTAAAGAATTTATTATTTATTTTTTTAAAATCACATTAACTAATAAAAATACAAAAAATATTTTTTTCTTAATCTCATTTATAAATAAAAATAGAACATCGTACCCCTGTAACAAAAAATATATGTCATAAATATAAGATCATATTAAACCCAACAATAATTTTTATTTAGATAATGATAAAAAATAGTATAAAGTAAAAAAATATTTTTTTATTTTTTTCTCGAATTGAAGTAAGATAAATATTTTTTAATTAAAAAAATATTATTAGAAAAACAATTTGTTCAAAAATAAAATAAATAATAAATTTATTTTTAAAATGATATTTTTGACCCATTAAATTACAATAAGGGCATGGGCATTTTTAGACCAAAGTATTGACAGTAAGGACATTTTTGGACCAAACTATAAATGAAAGATATTTTTGTTCCTTTCATATAGTTTTAGGGCATTTTTTGCCCTTTTCCCTATAAATAATGCCTCCACACCTTCAACACAAATACAACTATTGCCAACTCTAAGTAATTGGTAGGCAAGTTCTTTACATGAGTCTTCAGCTGCCTAGAGTCATAGGCAATTATCTTCCCCTTTTGCATCAAAACTCCACCCAAGCCAACACTTGATGCATCACAATATACAGTAAAGCCAACACCCTCCTCAGGCAAAGTCAGAACAGGAGTTGTGGTCAATAATACCTTAAGTCTTTCAAAGTTTTTCTCACACTCATCCAACCAATGATATAGAACATTCTTCTGAGTGAGTCTGGTCAATGGACTGCTACAAAAGAAAAGTCCTGTACAAATCACCTATAATATCCAGCTAAGCCTATAAAACTGTAAATCTCTGTATTCGAAGTAGGTCTAGTTCAATCCCTGAACCACCTCGTTCTTCACTAGATCAACCCAAATACCCTTGTTAGCCACAACATGACCCAAAAATGCCATCGAATTAATCCAGTATCATATTTTTGGAGAAGTTAGCATAACAACTTCTCCTCTTTAAGTCGCTGAAGTACAATCCTCAAGTGTTGCTCATGATCAGCTTTGGTCTTGGAATATACCAATATATCATCGATGAAGACAATAATAGAGGAGTCCCAATATAGACAAAATATCCAGCTCATCAACTCCATGAATATTGTTGGGGCATTAATCAACCCAAATGACATAAAAAGGAACTCATAGTGCACATACTCTGTCCGAAAAGTTGTCTTAGGGATGTTAGAAGCCTTGATCCTTAGTTGATGATATTTGGATCTTAAATTAATCTTAAAAAATATGATTGCACCCTGAATCTTGTCAAATAAATCATCAACTCTAGGAAAAGGATACTTATTCTTAACTGTTACTTTGTTCTGTTGTCGATAATCATTGCAAATTCTCATAGAACTATTCATTTTCTTCATAAATAGGATTGGGACACTCACGGTGAGATACTAGGGTGTATGAACCCTTTTACTCCACAAATCTTGGAGCTACTCTTTTAGCTTCTTCAACTCAGTTGGCGTCATACGGTATAAAGGAATAGAAATAGGCTTAGTGTCTGACTGAAGGTCAATGCAAAGTCAATATCTTTGTCAGGAAGGACTCTAGGAAGGTATGCAGGAAACACATCAACAAACACCCGAACAATAGGAATAAACTCTATCAGTGGTGGCTCATCACCAGTATCACAAATGAATTCCAAATAAGTAAGACAACCTCGATCCACTAGTTTTCGTGCTCGAATATAAGAAATGACTTTGCTGGGAAAAGAACCACTCAAGTCTTGCCACATAATACTCGGTCTACCATGAATAGTCAATGTCACAGTCTTAGCATAACAATCAAGAATAACTCAATTTGGTGAAAGCCAATTCATCCCTAATATGACATCAAAATCAACTATATCAAAAATAATCATATCAACCCAAGTATCATAACCATCCAAAAAAATAAGACATGATCGGTAAACTCGATCCACAACTAAAGGATCGCCTACTAGGATAGATACATGCACGGGCACAGGCATACAATTACATAATAAATCAAACCTAATAGAAAAATATACAGATACATAAGAATATGTTAAACCTGGATCAAATAATATCGATGCAGACTTGTGATAGACTAGTACAATACCTATAATAACGGCATCAGAGGCCTCAGCCTCGGATCTACCTAGGAAAGTATAAAACTGACCTCCTCGTCCTTCACTGGTCAAACTTACCCCCACTACCACTAGACTATGCGGGGGAATCACTCACTTCCCTACCTTCAGTGTGTCCACCTCTGTCAAAATGATCTCTACCCCTAGTTGGAGTCTTAGTAGAAATCTCAGAGGCTACCTTCCCTCATCTGGTAAATATTGTAGACCTAGTTTTCGCTATCCGTTAAAAGAACACAAGATCACTCAGCACTTAAACAAGAACCCATGTACGACTTGATTAGAAAGAAGTAAAAGAGAATTTCCTAACAATCTTCATAGCCTCTCAAAGATAAGTAACGAACGTCTTCACAATGATCCTCAAGACTCTACTAGACTGGGCTTGTACCTAGGGATCTGATACCAAATTATCATGACCCAAAATTTAGATGTGATGGGACTCACCTATCCCACCAAGGCGAGTCAACTAAAACTTGAACAGTCCAATATAATAATAAAAGTGAAAGATAAAACAGTCCAAAAGGAGTAGATATGCATAAGAAAATTGAACTAAAACCATCCAAGAACTAGTGTAACATGTACAAACCACTAAATAGTAACACTCAAAAGAAAATACAAGTCTCAAATGCCTAGTTCTCGAATAGAACATAAAATAAATATAGAATCCTTGAGGGTCCACTGAAGAGACAAGCCACTACCTATCAAGAATCCAGAAGTTCAATCCCATAATGAGAAATCTAATCAAGAGAAATCGGGCTAACAACCTACAAAAATATAGCAAAGGGTGAGCACCAAAATACACAGTTTTCAACAAATGAAAACTAATCTTGAAGTAAAGCAATGAAAAATACAAGTACTCCTATCCACCTAATCGTATACCATCGAACTACACACCTGCACTCAGAAAAGTCCCAGCACAATAATAATATATATAAACTATACCATAAATATACCTAACTATTGTCACAAGATACAAAACAGATCTACTTTAAATTTCTCAATATACAACCCAGATATACAACAGATGTCTCAAAGTAATCTCAAATACTCAGTAGATACAATCCAGGTATAATCATCTCATATTCAGTCTCAAATAATCGAATCAAGTCATGATCACAAGGTAGAATGATAGGAAATGCAATGAAATGATATGATGAGAAATAAATTAATACAATACCAAGTAATCATGATGCATGTTTGTCCTATGATACACATCCACTGATGTAGTCAGTCCGGAACCCATGGGGACATATCTGTCCATGAACCTGCCCCGGCTCATGAGGCCCATTCCCTATATAATCAATGTCACATGCCACGACTCGTGTGACCCATTCCCAGTATAATCAATGTCACATGCCACGGCTCGTGTGACCCGTTCTAAGTATAATCAATGTTACATACCACGACTTGTGTAGTTTGTTCTCAGTATAATATCAATCACATGGCATAGCTTGTGTGGCATGTTCCCAGTATAATATAAATCACATTTTTTTTCTTTTCTTTCTAGTTGGAATCATTTTCCTCCAACTTTTCATAACAGTGGAACTTAGTTAAGAATGCACAATAATGTAGTGTTCATATGGAGTAACAAGAAGTACAAGCAAGAATCCACATTATAACAAATATATCAATTTAAGTCAAATTTCACAATATATAAGGTATAATGATCTTTTCATTCCAAGTTTATAGTTAATTCTCTAACCCACAAGTAATGTTCAACAATAATATCTCCAACATTTACTATGCTTAAATACAACATGATCCAAAATTCACATTCTTATATCACAAGAGATTCTCAATACCAAATCACAAGTCAATGCATATCCATCTCTAATATTCATTTTCACACCATAAGGTAATTTTGTAATTTGGTCTAATTCTCATTATTTACCAAGTTTAAATTAGCCAACAATAATTAATCAATTATTTTAATGCATAAACAAAGAAAATATAATGTTCAAGTAAGCTTAACAAGGTTTAAGAATTCACTTGTCTCAATCAATAGTCAAATCAATCAAAATTCGGATAATCCACAAGTTCACTAGTATTCACAATACAAGTGAATACAATATATACAATCTCAATATCATCGCAATCTCAATATCACTGCAGCCTCAATATCAGTACAAATCTCAATATCAGTAGAGTCTCAATATCAATACTAAATAATCCACAAGTATTCATAATCCCACAATTATTTCACAAGTCAAGTATTCACAATATTTATAAGTATCTAATTCAAAATTCCATGATCAAGCCTATAATAGTATAATTCTATCTCATTTCTTGTCACAATCATCCAAACTAACTCACATAGGATAATACAAGGTTCAATAATATTTAACGAGAGGCTAGAAGTCCAGTTGCATTAATTAAAGTCTCAATCAACTCAAATCCAAATATTTTCTCCTTCTACGATACTCCAAATCATCACAATCTAGTCAAATATAGAACCACAATTACATTACGAAATTAATGACACTAAAAGCAAGCAATTCAGATAAAAAGGGCAAAATGATCCAAAAATCTCATCTCCAAAAACGTTCCTGAAAATCGATTTTTTTTTATATAAAATGTTTCCCAAGTAATAAGGAATCTAATGGTGAAAATCGTTTTGAAAAAAGAGTTAAAATGAACTCACAATTACCATTTCTCTATCAAAAATCAATATCCAAGAAAGCTCCAATTTCTCATCTCAAAACCACCAATTTTCATGTTAAAATCTAATAATAATCAATGATAAATGAAGAAATGGGCTAGAAATACATTACCCAATACTTTCTCCACAAAAAATCACTCCAAAATCACCTACTCCGAGCTCAAAAATATTGAAAATGGTAAAATTGGCAAAAACTCATCGTTTTAAATTAAAACACTATTCAGTTACCAATGTACTCCATGAACGTGGAAGGTCTCCTGCGAATGTGGAGATCAACCTGACCTAACACTTCGTGAATGTGGCGCCTTCATCCGTGAAAGTGGAGGTCCACCGAAACGTACTCCGTGAACGCGGATGGAGAGCCGCGAACGCGGATTAGTAAGCCTCAGACACCAGATATCAACAAAATACATAGCACAAATTCTCGGAATAGACCCTCGAAATTCGTTCAGAATTCAATACACACAAATTGTATATGCAACCCTACCAGAATCGACGTTCTGGACTCAATGGAATCATCAGAATTCGAATTAGAGGCCTCTTTGGCCCGAAACCCGATAGGACTCCAAGAAACTAGTTTAAAATTTAAATACCCAAATTTCCTTCAGGAACTCTAAAAATTACAGTGAGACCATCTCTAGCGTTAGTTTCACCAATCAGAACCATTGGAATTGTCGGAATTCTGAGTCGAGTTTCCGAACTCCAAATATTGACCAAAGTCAAACTATGATCTAAATTTAACGAAAAATGCAACTTTGGATCTAAAATCCTTGTTTTAACTTCGAATTCAGTTTCGTTAGTTCTCCTAGACCAATTTTCGTATTCCAGAGGTGATTGAATCGACAGAATTGCATTTCAACATACAAAACTCAAAATACCCTCAAAACTTAAAATTTCAAACTTTAAACCTTTAAAAACTCTTTCTTTAGCAAAATTTCATCTTTTTTACAAGGTTTTCGAAATTTAACTTTTTAACTCATCCAAAAATAACTCAAAGCAACTTTCGGGAAGGGCAAAACGATAATTTAGCTGAAAATACAAAAAATGATCTTCAGGGTCATTACAATACCAAAACTCATTCTAGAGCTAAAATTACCTCCCAGAATTAATAGAAGCATCAGAAATCCAATTTGAGCACGTGAACTCAAAATATTAACCAAAGTCAAATCTAAGTCAAGTTTTAACTCAATTTCCAACTTCGAACCTTAAATCCACTTAACAACTCCAAATATGATTCTGACAACTCTTTCAGACCAATTTTCTTATTTCGAAAATGGCAGAATCAACAGAATTTTATTCCGAGACTTAGGTCTCGAAATGACTCCAAAACTCAAAATTATATAACTTAAGCCTTTAAAACTCAACTTTTCACATAATTTTCAAAAATCAACTTTCAAAACTAATCAAACAGGACTTGGAGCAACTATCGAAAAGGGCAAAACGATAATTTTATAAAAAATGTAAAAAATGACCTTCAAGATCATTACACTTCAGCTGAATCTAATGGTGCCAGCTAGTGGCTACACACGCATACGGACGGAGCCACAACGCAGATTGCGGGATCAAAAAAATAGATCAAAACCTTGGTTCAATTTTTTATATTTGTATTTAAACATTCATTTAAAATGTATGAAATTATTTATTCAATTGTGATCCATAATCATAAATTAAAATTCTTAAATTCGTCTCTAATACACGACACAACACTCCTTAAAAAAGCATCAGAAATCAAGGAGGCTCTTCTCTTACACATGCAAATTTGAGGTATTCAAGATGAAGATACATATAAAATGGTGTCAACGTTATCTATTGGTTCGATTACTTCTGACCCCATTATATGCAAGCTGTAAACTTTTGTCTTACTTAACCATGTCGTTTTCTTTAAACACTACTTAATCCATGTGTCATCTAAGTATTATAAGATAAATTAGTCTTTAAATGGTATTTATAGTCATTTTTATTTTTGTTAATTTATTTCTTGTACTTTTGGAAGCCGAATTACAATTTTGAGTTTATGATATCTGAAATTCTAGAAAAAAAGATATAACTTACTGAAAATATAACTGGATTTTAATCCAATTACAAGATTTCGACCAAAATTATTGAATTGTGTCGAACCTAAGAGATAAGTCTTGTATGGTTTAACATCTTGGTGCTTTGGAGAATAAATTCATTTCACCGATACTTCAATCACTTCTCGCCAGCAAACACAGAAAATCTCTCTCTGTGTATGTTTATTTATATCTTGCAGGAAGACTAATTAGTTATGGATTTTTGAGCTTAAGATTACACTTAATTAAGAATATAAATTTTAGGAATCTAAGCGAGCGACAAAGATGAGGTATACTAGTCAAAGAGCCACCTTATACTTAGAGGTGTCGAATGATACCTCTTCGATAGAAAATTATATTGTATAATTAAACTAGGTTAAAATTTAGTCTAATGTGTGTGTATATGTATTCATATAGTCAGTTTGTATTCATACATTTTGACACCCTTCCATAAATTTTTGATTTGGTCACTAAGGTATACATGTGAGTGGTGATCATTTTGTTTAAGAACTCACAAGTTCAATCTTATTTTCTGCCACTTGCTAAATTATGTAACTGCTGTCAATGTTGTCCTTGTCAGGCTCCAAGAAGATGCCACTTTCCTAGGCATGCAATGACTGGCTGGCTTCTCTTTGATACATTGTTTATTGAGGCAAGTACACAAATGGCCCTGAGGTCAAATCAAAACATTTGATATGGAGTTGGCCAAAGAGTTCAATTGACATTTATTAGTCAAAATGTTATAGTATTTCTTTTTAATTTTTTTAATTTTAGTTTTCTTACCCTTTTTTAATGAAAATGTATATTATACGTTATATAATGTGTGTGTATATATATTCATTGTACATTTTATATATACATTTTGAAACAAATATATATACACACAATATTCATTATATTCTTTTTTATATGTAGACTTTTTATATTCACTTTGAATATAATACAAATACAGGTTATATATATTTCTATCATTATACCTCTAATATATAGGTCATATTTATGCATTCCTAGCCTTTAAACGGGAACAAATAATGAGCAATTTATTCAAAGACAAAAGAGAGCTGTTTATTTTTGCTCCTTGTAGGAATACTAGATACAACATGAGTACAAGCGTATTTGTCAAACATAGGGTTGTCAAAATGGGTCAATCCAACCCAACCCTAACGGGCTAGAGAGTTAAATGGGCTAGGACGGGTTGGCCTTTTTAACTAGTGGGCTTATAAAATAACAATCCAGCCCGCGTGTTGGGACGGATTGGCCCTTCAACTATAATATGGACAATATAAAGTTCGTTAAAGTCACGAATTTCGTTTCTCTGATTGGTATCCCAATTTTCAACCTCAATAGATCTAAAATTACACGAATTTTGTAATTAATCAAGTAGAGATGAAGAGATGATTAACGAAAAATAATGTTCCAGAAACATTATGTATATGAATAAACATAACGTCATAGTCCAAAGGTATTGTTCTCATTACTTGGGCATATTTACCACTAATGCATAACACATCTTGGGAAATTTACATATCTGACCATCTAAAATTCCACAAATTAAGTATCAATCATTAAAACGAGTTTTGATAAATAATTAAATATATAATAAATATTTTTAAAATTCGCGGGCCACGGGTTAGCCTTTGAGGCTCACGGGTTGAGCCTATGAGGCCGGTGGGCCAAACTAGGACGGGCTAAAAAGCCTCATTCATAAATGGGCTAAAAATATTTAGCCCTACCCCATTTAGTTCAAGGGTTGGGTTGGGCCGGCCTCACGGGCCAAGCCCATTTTGACAGCCCTAGTCAAACACGGATTCAATATATATACTTCTTTTGTCCCATTTTATGTAGCACATATAAAATTTCAAGAGCTAATCAAACTTTTTTAAACCATAATGTTTTTATATGTAATTAAATATTTAAAGTTATTAATTATTACAATTTATAATAGTTTTCAAATATATAAAATTTATTTGGAAAAACTTAAAACTTTTAAATGTGAATTCATGGTCAAAGTTAATGGATATAATCCCTTCGACTACTTCAACTTATATAGATAACTTGGTATTTCAACATACGAATCTCCAGCATCTCCTAGCACCATGTTTAACGCTTTTAGTTTGAGAAAACTATACAAAATAGATTTAATTTGAAATTATTTACTGTTAATGAACTCTTTCCAAACTATTTAGCCTTAATGGGTCTTTGACCCAAACTATTTACCTTCTTACCCCACTTTTTTCTTTTATTTCGCTCTGACGTCGTGCTGACATCAGCATGAATAATACTGGTATCATGTAGAATTAGTTCAATCCTCTGTGATACTCCGATGGTATATATATACCATACTGGTATCATGTAGAATTAGCTCAATCCTCTGTGATACTCTAGCGGTATATTGATAACCAATTGGTATCATATGTTTTTTTAAGAAACAAACAAAAAAATTATTAAACTCTAAATTAGTAGAAAATATATTCGTTGTGATACTCCATCTGTATATTTATACCATATCGGGATCGTGTAGAACTAGAAAATTATTAAAGTTACAAAATTATTTATTAAATTCTAAATTAGTAGAAAATGTATTCTTGTGATACTCCGTCGGTATATTGTACCATATCAGTATCATATAATTTTGAGCTCTTTTTTAATAAATAAAATAATTAAGAGAAAATTATCAAAGTTGCAAACTTATTTATTAAATTCTAAATTAATAGAAAATATATTCTTTGTGATACTCTATCGGTATATTGATACCATATCGGTATCATATAGAACTGAGTTTAATCCTCTGTGATACCATGTCGGTATATATACACCATATTGGTATATCATACAAGGTGGGTGCTGACATCAGCGTGCGAATTTTAATAGTATGGAAGCATAAAATGTAATGGGTATATGGATGTAAATAGTTTGCTTTAAAGGGGCATGAACTTAGTTTTCCCCATTATTTACTCTTAATAGACCCAACACAAACTATTTATCTTTAATGGACCCATGACCCAAATTATTTACCTTCTTATCTCACTTTCTCCTTTTTATTTCGCCCATGACATCATGGCGTGAATACTATAAAATATTTTTTTGTGATACTCCAACGATATATATATACCATACAGACATCATAAAGAATGAGTTCAATCCTCTGTGATACTTTGACGGTATATTGATACCCTATTGATATCATACAGGATTATGTTTTTTTAAGAAATAAATAAGAAACAACTAAAAAAATTATTAAACTTTAAATTAGTAGAAAATATATTCGTTGTGATACTTCGTCGGTATATTGATACCATATCGATATCGTATAGGATTGGAACTTAATTATCTGTGATATTCCATCAGTATATCGATATCCTATCGGTATCGTATAGTTTTGAGCTTTATTTTTTAAGAAATAGAACAATTAAGAGAAAATTATTAAAGTTACAAAATTATTTATTAAATTATAAATTAGTAGAAATTATATTCTTGTGATGCTCCATCGGTATATTGATACTGTATCGGTATCATACAATTTTGAGCTCTTTTTTTAATAAATAAAATAATTAAGAGAAAATTATTAAAGTCACAAACTTATTTATTAAATTCTAAATCAGTAGAAAATATATTATTTGTGATACTATGTCGATATATTAATACCATATCAATATCATATAAGACTGAGTTTAATCCTGTGTGATATCCCGTCGGTATATGTCTACTCTATTGGTATATCATACAAGGTGGGCGCTGACGCCAGCATGACGTTAACGTGCGAATTTTAATAGTAAGGAGCATAAATATAAGGGGGTATATGAATCTAAACAGTTTGCTTCAAAGAGATATAAATTTAATTTTTCCTTTTAGTTTTGGTTTATGCGCTTTCCAATAGCTCAAATCAATGCATATTTCTTTTACATGTTGTACATTGTATTCATGTAGTGTACATTGTTCATTGTCACACACCTAACTATTTTTGACGTAGATATCCGTTGCGTGATTAGTCTCCTTTTTACAAGACATGTATGGTTATCAACAAATCATCTCACTTACTTTATTAAAATTTAGCTTTGACAAGGTAATATCCACTTGCAATTGTCATTTACACACCAAGAAAGTACTTAGAAGGAGTAAGTTCAAACTTTATATAAACAACACAAAAATACAAATAGAAAAAAGATTTATAATTATTTATTGGAAAACTTGAATTCGTATAAGTTGTTGCAGAGCTAGCCCAATGACATAGTATATATCTTCAAATTGACATAAACTGTTTGAAGAAATAAAAAGTAATTTAAATGTATATTACTAGAAAATGTATCATAAATTGGCCTAATTCATGCTTTGAATGAAGATGACGTATCAAAAAAAGAAGAGAGGAGGCAGTGCATCATTGTTGATGTATGTTATAATAATTTATAATTTATACATTAGTGGTGGATATGAATATCCAAAATCAGATAATCAGATCGAATCGAATCAATTTGATTCTTCGAAACTGATAGAGAAACTAAAGAATAAAAATATAGATAGAGTAAAAAAGAAGCAGTATATGAGAAAAGTTTTTTGGGTTCTTCACTGACTTATACGATTATGGTAGTCTTTTTATAAAATAAAAAATACAGTAACAATTGAAGCTAAAAGTTAGGAAAATACTCCACCAAGATTTTCTTCAAAAAACGAGATAACAACCCACATTTTAAATTACTTCCTAAAGACTAGGACAAACATAATAGTATGTATTACATTTACTAACATGACTTATTAAAACTAATAGTCTCCCTTAAACTGAAAGCTTTCAAGCTTCGTTTTAAAGACAACTTCTTGAACTCTTCTATAGAGTCGATAACCATCAATCTTCTCATATTTTGGAAAGGGAGTAACTTGAGAGGTTTAGGAAAATATCCGCCAACTGGTCTTCACTTCGACAATATTCAACTTTATCGTTCCTGCATCATTGAAATTTTGTAGAAAATAATACTTCACATCAATGTGTTTGCTTCTTCCATGTAACATATGATTTTTAGATAGCTTGATAGTAGAGTTGTTATCACAAAAATTGTAGTTAATCTTTCTTGTTTGAACTATAGCTAGCTCTTCAAGAATTCTTCTCAACGAAATAGCTTGACAAGCACAAGCTGTAGCAGCAACTAATGCAGCCTCAGTCCTTGATAAAGCAACAATCTTTTACTTCTTGAAAAACCATGAAATAACCCATGTGCCTATCATAAAAGTATATCCTGAAGCGCTCTTTCTGTCATCCTGCTCTCCTGCATAGTCAGTATCACCAAAATCAAGTAGACCTGATTTCTCACCATGCTTATAGAAAAAATCAAAATCTTTAATTTCTAGTACGTAAAGAAGAATTTTTTTGGCAGCGAGCAGGTGAATTTCAGTGAGGCTCTCTATATATTTGCTTATAAGACTTACAACATACATAATGTCAGGTTTTTTGGTAGTAACATATATCAAACTACCTACAATTTGCCTGAAAAGTATGTTGACTACCATATTTCCTTTTTCAAAGGCCAAACTCAACTAGAGCGTTGATGGGATTGCGATTCTTCATCTTGAATCAAGTCTAAAATCTCTCGTTTATATTTCTTTTTGGAAATAAATATACCATCATCAAATTGCACTATTTATAAACCAAGAAAATCTTATCAAGATCAGACATTTCGAATTCATTCATCATAGACTTTTTAAAATAAAAAAACATGACACTATCATTCCCGGCAAATATAAGATCATCAACATATAAACACAGAATGAATTTTTTTTTTTAGATTCTCCTATTTTAACAAAAAGAGAGTGATCATATGGACATTTCAGAAAACCAACTTTTAGAAAGTAAGTCTCACTGTGACTATACCAAGCTCGTGGATCTTGTTTTAATCCATAAAGAGTCTTTTTTAACTTGTATAACTTGTACTCGGATCCAATTTTAATATAACCAGAAGATTGCTCGATAAATACCTCTTTCCTCCAAGTATCCATGTAGGAAATTTGATTTGACATCCAACTGAAATATAGGCCACAAATTTTGTGCCGCTATAGCAATTATCATTCTGATAGTGTCATGCCTTGCAACTGGCGCAAAAACTTCAGTGTAGTCCACTCCATGCTCTTGCTTATATCCCTTAGCCACCAAACACGCCTTATACTTCTCTATTTCATCATTTTCTTTGAGTTTCATCTTATAGATCCACTTGATATCTATGATTTTGTGCTCCTTCGAAAGATCTAATAACTTCCTGGTGGTATTTCTTTCAATATAATTAATCTCATCATTCATAGCTTTCCACCATTTCTCCTCGTTGACAACATTCTCAAAATTTGTAGGATCATAGTCTGTAAAAAATGCAAAATGAGAAACATCTTCATTAACATCAATTCATGTTACCTTAAAATTCATCATCCATGTGGGCCTTCTGCGAGCACGGCGAAGAGGTTGATCACTTTTATTAGTTTCTTCCAAAATTGATGTTGAAGTTTCAGCAGTTGCATGAGGAGAAGTTTCAGAAATTTTGGGTACAACTGATGGTGAAGTTTCAACAGTTTCTTGAGCATAAGTTTCAGAAATTTCGGGTGCTACTACTACTTCTTCAACTTCATTATTAATTAAGATTGGAGTAGATTGATGCATATTTCAATTCCAAGTTCTCTATTCATTAAAAATGACATCTCTATTAGTCAAAATCTTTTTTGTCAATGGATTGAACAACTCATACGCCTTGAGTGTCTCACTACATCAACAAAAACACATTTCTCACCTCTATTATCAAGATTCTTTGTTTTTGCTTCTGGAACATGTGCATAAGCAATGGAACCAAAAACTTTGAAGTGGTCTACTGCTGGTTCCTCCCACTCCAAGCTTCTTCAAGTGTCATATCTCGAAGAGAAAAGAGAAACTTCTATTCAACATGTGAATGCTCCAATTCACTACTTTCGGCTAGAATTCCTTTGGAACTCTTCCTCGAGCCAGCAAGGTATGAAGATCTTCTGATTTTTCTTGCAGAATATACATCCACGTGTTCTTGAAATAATCATCAATAAAAGTAATAAAATATCTTTTGCCTCCATTCGAGATTGGTATTATTGACAACAAATATTTGAGTGTACCAGCCCCAATACCTCCTTGGCTCTCCATGAATTACTTTTGGAAAATTGAGAACGATGTTGTTTGCCAACAATATATTCTTCACAAACTTGAGATGGAACAACAATTTTAGGAAGCCCTGTCACCATATTCTTCGTTTGAAGGATCTTCAAGCCACCAAAATTCAAGTGACCATATAGAAAATGCCACAACCATGAAGGATTTTTCATTTCTGCCATATAGCAAGATTGAACATTTTCAATCTTCAAACAAAATAATCTATTTTGATCATTGTCACAAAAGCAATAATTCCTTTGGAGGGATCAAAAATTTCACATTATCATTTTTTAAAGTGATGACATACCCTTTTTCTAACAATTGACTGATATTTAACAAATTACTTTTCAAAGCTAGAACATAGAACACATTAGATATGATTTTCACACACCCATTTTTTGTTATAAAACTGATATGACCCTTTTCCATCACATTCACAGTTGAAAGATCACCAAAACTAATTGTCGATCAGAAATTTTCATTTAAATCAGTATAAAAAGACTTACTTTCATTCATATGGTTACTACAACCAGTATCTACATACCAAATAACTTGTTTCTCGGGCGCATTTTCAGCATGAACTGCCATTAACAAGGTTTCTCCTCTATTCTTAGAAAAAATTGACTTTTCTTCTTTCTCATTAAGTAGTCTTGTACGATATTTGAAACGATAATGACCAAATTTATGACAACGATAACATTCTACCTTAGATTTGTCAAAATCTCTTCCTATGTTTTCGTCGTAGTCATTATTGACTCTGAAATTCCTATTGAAATCTTTGTTGCTTCTTCAACTCTGTTTCCGTGATCTCCTCTCCGTATTCCTTTACCACCACCCCTAATTCCTCTAGAATTAGAAGAAATAAAAGTAGAAGCCTTCAAGGCCTGCTCATCATCAGAAGTTGAATTTCGATTCATCTTCTGTTCGTGCACCAACAAAGAGCTTTGCAATTCGTCAAGTCATAACTCATCTGTATCTTTTGACTCCTCAATAGAGCAAACAACATAATCATACTTTGGCGTCAAAGAGCGCAATATCTTCTCAACAATTTTTACATCATTCATCTTCTCGCCATGGAATCACATTTTGTTGTTGGTCTCCATTATTCTAGCGCAGTAACTTATGACAGACTCTCCTTCCTTCATCTGCAAAGTCTCAAACTCCCTTCTCAAGACTTGAAGTTGTGCGAACTTCACTCTAGCAGTGCCTTGATATTTCTTTTATATGGAATTTCATATATTCTTGGAAGTTTCTTTGCAAAGAATAGTTTACAAAAATAGTCATTTTATTTGATGTGGGGTCCAAATTAATTTCAAATATTGGAAAATAACTTTGATCTCATCCTTGAAGGGTATAAAGATGATTGATTGTTTTTTTTGAATACCTTCTTCAGTAGCGTTTACTTTTACATTAGTGTGTTTTAAGTTTGAGTTGCTTTCTGATCATACATTTTGCAGCTAGAAAACCATCTTTACCAAATTATTTAGTTATGAGAAGAAGATGATCATGTATAATGAGGAGATAGAAAAATATGTTTTGAACCAAATTAGAAAACACTGAACTGTTTAATATGATTTTCAATCTTATGCCGGATTTCCAAGGAACTAATGGAAATATTTACATTCAAATGAGTAGCAATTATTAGAATGAATCCATACTAAATGTATTGATAACTACGCCTTCAATGGTATAATCCGCAAACATGTTGTTTACATCCCATTCTCCGCTATGCTGAATCAAAACAGGCAATATTACCATCTTTTCAACTTTATTTCGCGAGTTTGAATATCTGCTGATGATGATCTCAGGACGAAAAATTATGGCCCTGCTAATGAAATTGCCATCATAAGAGTAACAGAAAAAGTCAGTCTTGCTAGAAATCAATTGCATTGCACATTGGATATTCTCAAAGACCAGCAAGAATTTCAGGGGTTAATGGAAACTGCAAGTGCAAGGTTCCCTGTCAAAGATGGACTATTTATTTTAGTTTGTCGTCTGCAATATCAACATCTTGTTACATGATTTTAAAGATGTTTGTGTTGATTACAAAGAGCTACAAGAATGTATAAATGATGAATTGGAGAAATCGAACAAAACCACGACAAGTAAATTTCTTTATAAGGCCTATTTGTATCAAGTTGTTCCCAGATGATCATGATCATGATCAAGAGGAGAAAATACTTGATGGTCTTGAAGAGGAGAAATCACAATATATAAACTTTATACACTATCATGTTAAGCTACCTACAAAAAAGATAATTACTTGTAACAAATGTAATCTGGTAATCTAGACAATAGAATAAGTAACTTGTTATAACAGGTTAAATTATATTGAAAGCGTTATACTTTCTAATAAATTGTACCTAAGTGTGCAAGCCACAAAAAAATTGGTGTTGCCACTTAAAGAACATAGTCGTTCTCCAGCAATGGTCTTGTTGGAGCCTCCAATGGCAATGGCAACTCTGTTGTCCCTAACAAGGGCTGAATAACTGCTGCTGAATCATACAGCTTCTGTTTTATTTCCAATAATTCAATGTTTTTCACGAAAACAAACAGCGTTCCTATGAGAGCAAAAAACAGAACTACCGATGAAATCCTCAACATTTTAGAGTTGACCTTTTGATGATTATTATCATCAGATGTATGAGAAGGACTTGGGGCCGTTTCATTGGCAGTAGGAGAAGGACTTGGGGTAGCTTCATCGGTAGTAGGAGAAGGGCTTGGGGCAGTTTCATCTGCAGTAGGAGAAGGACTTGGAGCAGCTTCATCGGTAGTAGGAGAAGGACTTGGGGCAGTTTCATCGGCACTAGGAGAAGGACTTGGGGCAGTTTCATCGGCACTAGGAGAAGGACTTGGGGCAGCTTCATCGGCACTAGGAGAAGGACTTGGGGCAGGTTCATCGGCAGTAGGAGAAGGACTTGGGGCAGTTTCATCGGCAGTAGGAGAAGGACTTGGGGCAGTTTCATCGGCAGTAGGAGGAGGACTTGGGGCAGCTTCATCGGCAGTAGGAGGAGGACTTGGGGCAGTTTCATTGGCAGTAGGAGAAGGACTTGGGGCAGCTTCATCGGCAGTAGGAGAAGGACTTGGGGCAGTTTCATTGGCAATAGGAGGATTTGGAGCAATTTTCACTTGAGCAACTATAGAAAAATGGCCTTGTATTCTGGTTTCACAAATATTTCCATCCTTAACATGGCCAAATTCAACCAAATTATTCGAGTAGAAGTAAACACATTTGGGGAAAGACCCCTCCGATGCTGGCTGCACATAAGGGAACTTGATGGAAATAGGATCTTTCAATGCTTGTATATCCAATTCTGGTTTAGATTTGGCATACAAATCATGAGCATTATAAGCCAAGATTCCAAAAACTGGTGCCAAATAAGTGTAACCAGGCAAAGGATAGTAAAAGGATGACCAATTAGCCAAGTTCTGGTAAACCAGAACAAGTTTCTTTACATAAGGCTCCTCTAAGATTCCGGATGGGATAAAGAAATTTTTGTAGTTGCCATAGACTTTCCGTTTTAAGCTGTATGTTTTAAGAATCACGGCTGAAATTTTAATCCCTGTCAAGCTGTCAGGAACATACGCATCATAAGGAACACCAACTCTGGTTCTTTGCCAGGCCAATTGCCTGAAAGCATATTGCTGAAGTAAGGAATCAAGTGAGCTTTTCGCAGATGAGTCTGAACTAGTTAATTCAGATCCAACCAGAAATGAAATTAGAAACCAGGTAATTATGTAGAAATAATTTGATGAATGCATCAGATTGGGATTCCGCAATCCCTTCTGTTGACTTAATGGATAAGGTTCAGGAGGAAGCTAAAGAAGATGATGTTAGAATAACGAACACATTTGAGGTTAACTGCAGATCTCAAGAAAGAATAAATGAGAGAGAACTGCTTAGGCCACAGCTGGACAAAAGTCAGCGTGTAGATTAATTGTGCTAGGCTGTTTGGATGCCTTAGTTAATGAATTATTTATTTTTGTTTGGTTCTTTATTTTTAGTTCAAGGAAGGTCACTTCCTTTGTCTTAAAGCATCAATGCTGAAACTTGGAACTTCACTAAGTTGAGCAAACTCTTCTAGAAAAACCTGATCAACTTACAAAATTGTGTGATAGCAAAAGTCTCTATTGATATTCATCAAGATGATAACACAGTAAATAAAATGTACAACAGAATGGCAGGGAAAGAATTGAATTAAATGTTTGTATTACCAGATGAATACTAGAACAAAACAATCAAATCTATGGAAGATACTCATTCTCTAATGAGGGTCTTGTACGAGTCTCTGAAGCTACTGGAGCCTTAGTATTGCCGACTCTTGTCATAAGCAATGGTACATCTCTTTCTGCTGCTGCTTCCATTCTGTCAATCTTTTTCTTCTTATCATATTTGTTTAGACAAACAATCAATAACGCCAAGAAAACGAATGCCACAAATCCACCAACAACTGATCCAAATATTACCCAATTTTTCCTACCACCACTTTTATGACCATTTGTGCCACCTCGACTGTCAGGTTCAGGTTCTGGTTCGGGCTCAGCAGAAGCGGTGAACTCAACCACTACAGAAAAATGTCCTTGTTTGGTAGTCCTACACACATTCCCATTCAATATATTGTCGAATTCCACTGCACCATCCAAGTTAAAGTAGACACACTTAGGTGACAACCCCATTGGCACTGGTTTTACAACATTAGAAAAATTGACCAAAATGGGGTTCTTTGAAGCTCTGATATCCAACTCAGGCAAATTAATAGCAGATAAATTCGAAGCATCATAAGATAAAATACCCAAAACTGGTGTTAAATGAATGTGACCTGGTAAAGGGTAATACAAATTGGACCAATTGGCTAAATTGTGATACACCAATACAAGCCTCTCTACATAAGGTTGCTCTAAAACACCAATTGGGATATGAAATTCTTTGTATCTGCTAACCCCCCTTCTCCTCATGCTCCCACTTCTTAGCCTCAGTGCAGAAACTTTGATTCCAGTGAAATTAAAAGGCACGTTTCCATCATAAGGAATCCCAGTTCTTGGCCTAACAAATGCCCTAAAAGCATAATCTTGAAGAACTGAATCAAGCAGTCTTGCTGAAAATTCTGCATTTGCTGATGTTAGAAGAAGGATAGTGTGGATAAATGCAACAAGAAACATCAGATCTGAAAAGGGTGTAGGAAATTTCTCTAAAATTTTGAAAGAAAAATATTCCCATCCCCTTTACTTTCTTGATTTTTTTGTTTTAGCAGGAGGAAAGAGATTACTATAATCTTGAATGCACCCCATATTCACAAGTGTGGATTTTTTTCTACAGAAATGTAGTTGTCCTTAGGATATTAAGGAGGAAAAACCACAAAAAGAAAGCTTACCAAATTAAAAATAAAAAAAGATGTAGTGGGTGGAGGGGTAATGAAGTAAAAGTAATTGGAATATCTAAGATTAGTACATGAAAATGGATAGCAAATAAATGGGAAGCAACAAGCCAACCACCATACAGCTGTGTCTAAGAGAGTATTAAGAGAAAAAGAGTCCAACCGCACTTACCCGAAAGTAAAGACAGTCATATTCAGACAAATCAGCAGCCATCAAGGTGAAAATGAAAATTGAAACGGGGACCTCAACTCTGCTACTACTCCACACGTGACACCACCCAAACATACACAAAAATTACACTCTTTATATATATTTACAATTATTTTTTTAATTACAAAAATCACTTATTATTTCACTCGAAAGTCATTTATCACTCCAATCAAGCTAGTAGCCATCATTATGTGGTAAGTGTCATTGTATTTTGCATTGATGGTTAGACTTGAGGCAATCATCATTGTGTGGAAATGTAGGCAGCACAGCTCAAAAATGCTCAGATACTTTTAGACTTGATGAGACTATCTTCGTATTGAGGTGCAGAATATAACGATTTATCCTGCTTAAGAGTGTCAAAATGAGCACAAATATAGATAATTCGTCCAAAATTTTATGGGTTGGGCTCAAAATAATTTGAATTGAGTTCAATCTCAACTCATTCAAGTCTTAACCTATTTAGAAAGAATTTTCAATTGAGTCCAATTTCAACATGTTTTAAGGCTCTTTACTTACATTGATATAATATATGTTTTCTATCTATTTTATATTTTCTATGATTAATCTATCTATTTGTAACCTTTTTTATTTTATTTTTTTGAGCTGAAATTTAAATTGTGATTATAAAAAGTAAATAATAATATATTAAAACTGTTGAGATTGAGCGGGTTAAATTGGGTGGGTCATGACCCAACCCAAAATTTAGCCCATTTGAGCCCAACCCTTTTGAACCCAAATTAAATTTGGGTGAGTCATAACCCAATCCAGTTTCTATTTGAACCCATTTTAACATTTTCATTTTCAACCCAACTCGCTCATTTGACACCCCTAATCCTGCTCTTCTGCACTTCTTTTATTTGGATCTTCTTGGTAAGGTGATTTCTTATGCAATTTATTTGATAAAAGAGACATTCAAATTTCTCACATTATATTTCTAATGTTTATTTTTTGTTTCTCGATCGATTTTCGATATCAATATTGAAGTCTGACTAAATTCGTAATCCAGTCAAAAAATCACATTAAAGATAAAGAGTTCAATAATAAAGGTAACTTGGTACCATTTGCAATTCTAAACTTGTCAAGGTGTAGATATGAGTTATAGAGCAGGTCAAGACCCAACTCGATCCTCCTTTTACTAAGTTTTACTTATTTTATTTGTTCTTTTTTAATATTTTAATACTTAATTAAATTATATTTTTATTTGTTATGGATATATAAAACATATCAAATTTTTAAAAAATATGTTTTGAAAGTATTTTGATAAGATGTCTTCCGAGTCAATTCGGGTTGCATATCAACTCAATTTTAAATGGGTTGGGTTAAGATGGGTTGAGCTAATAACCCGCCCAAACTTCAACGGGGTGGACGGGTTGGATGGATTGGGTTTAATTTTGTCACCCCTGCTCTTCTCTCAAATCTAATACATGAATGATGATAGTATTGCGGCAACACAACATGTTCTTATTTTTTTTAACGTATAAGATCGTCATCTTTTTATGATAAGTTAGATGGTACGTGTACAATTATATAAATTTGATCAATCACATTGTATTTTCATATATATATATATATATATATATAGTGTGAAGGTCCTTAGAAATGTCTATACTATATTAAAAGTGTGAAGACGCTTAGAAATGTTGTTTGAATTTTTTGTCCTTCACTTTTCTTTAGACAAAATCGTCTTTTCCTATTTATTCCAAATTACTATTATTTTAATATTTAAAATTAAGGAGTCTTATATATGGTAAGAATAAAATATATGGTAAGTAATACTAGGAAAAATAATAATTAAGGAATCCTAAAATATATGGTAACAATAAAATATCTCTAAAAACTTTGATAAGAGAAAACTATTAATTTAAGTATTGAGGAAAAATAATAATTAAGGAATCCTAAAATGTATAAAAATAATAAAATATCTCTAAAAACTATGATAAGAGAAAACTATAAATTTAAGTATTGAATAAATCACATAACGTGATTTGTACTTTTTAATTGATTCCCAACACTAATCATGATAATTATGGAGTATTTAGTGTTAATAAATATATTGTATCCTAATAATTTAAAAATAACTATTTTGATTAAGTAAACAACAATACAGTCCTAACACTTTGTGCCATCATTTTTGGCAAAGTAAATAACATTAGGAGTCCTAAAACTACCATATAGGAGTTCTAACACCAGCATATAGGAGTCTTATTCCCGACACTCTCGTAGGATTCTTGTTTTTCGCAACCTAAAAACTTTCAAATTAATCACCTTTGTCCACTCTGAATTATGGTAAATCACTATCACTAACAAGTATTCTAATTTTCAATAAATTTTAATAAGTGATACAATCTTAATATGTATTCCTTATAAAAATTGAGTTTTAATTTTATATGTGATTTTAATATTATCTCTTGATCTAACATATAGTTCTTCTAACAATAATATGTTTTTATCTTCTCTCTCTTTTTTTAATTATCTCAGTCAACTATTTTCTTTCAGTGCAATATTGGTGTGGTTTATATTTATTTTCTAATAGCATGATTTTGATTTATGTTGTCGAGTATTCATACATCAACTCTATATTTCAAATAAAATTAAGAAACCATTATACTTAGGTTGCATGTGAGAATTCATTTTTTTTTCCTACAACAATGGTTATTGCCATGTTTTCAGTTACTACATGATAAGATATGATTCGCTTTTGATTTTGCATAAAAAAATTATTTATATGGATCTATTTTGGTGATACATGTATTTATTTATTCAATTTTATATAAGCTTAAGTGTTGTTTTGTGTACATTCAAAATTAGAGACATAAATCTTAGCTAAAATCAAGTTAAATGACATGTCTATGTATTATACCTATGAATAATACTATGAAAATACAATGAGTGAAAGGGGTCGCGGGTAGGATGGTCAATTGTTGAGGTTTTGGGGTCATTAAGAGGTGGAAAGGAGATCTTGTAATAACATGGACATAAAAATCAAAAATTAAAAATTAAACTGATCTGAATAGAATTAATTTGATTTGATTAACTTTTTTTAATAAAAAAAATTGATATTCAATTCAATTATTGATTTTAAAATTTTATTTCTTTGATTTAACCAAAATTATCATGTTTGAAGTTGTTATATGGTGTAAGTTCATCGCTTTGGTTATCGTATTATTTAATTATTGTTGGAATTTCTTTACTACTTATTTCCTTTAATAAGTTTTTTTTTTTTTATTTACTTGAGTCGAGAGTTGAAACAACTTCTCTACCTTCAAAATGTAAGAATAAAGTTACTAATTTTTTAAAATTATGTATTCAATGATGTGAGTTACTCACATAATAATTTGTTTACTTTAAATACAATTCTATAATTTGTTCATTTTATATGGCCCAACAATTTTATTCATTTTGCCTTAATTTATATAGTACGTTTAAAATTTGAAGAGTTAGTGAAATTTTGATATGATTTTTTTAAATATTTTAAATTATTAGTAATTACAGTGATTTGTTATACTTTTTACGTAATTTTCAAACAATGTTTTACTTATCACGTCCCAACATATGAGTCATTGATTGAATTTCGAGAATCAATCATTTATATATTTTTTAAAATATTTTCAATTAATATATATTACTCCCTTCATACTTTATATATTTGAGTTAAGGGTATTTAGAAAATAGTCTTTTTATTCATATTTGAGCTAAGGGTATTTCGAAAACAATTTTTCTATCTCTATGAAGTAGTGATAAGGTCTGCATACATTTTACACTCCTCAAATCCCACTTGTGGGATTTCACTGGGTATGTTGTTGTTGTTGTTGCTGCTACTCCCTTTATACTTTTTATGTTATTTTCAAATAATACATGTTAATTTCTTTGTCTCATTTTATGTGGCATTGATAGAATTTTCAGAGTCAATCAATTTTTATATTTCTAAATAAATTATTCATTGTTGCTATTTATAATATTTTTAGGCAATTTTTAATTATATAGAATAAAATAAATACAACAACAACAACAACAACATACCCAGTGACATTCCACAAGTAAGATCTGGGGAGGGTAAAATGTACGCAGACTTTATCACTGCCTTATAGAGATAGAGAGGTTGTTTTTGAAAGACCCTCAGCTCAAAAAATATCAGACTCCAAAAGTAGAAAATACTAGATATGACAAAAAAATGACTAAAGCGGATAACAAGTGATAAAAGAATAAAATAAATAAATTAAAATTAAAAAATACACAAAAATACTAAACTAACCTGAAGTGCCAAAACAAGCATATTAATTTGCTGCTTACTTTGACATTTGAAATTGTATAAGTTGCCATGGCGATGAAATAGAAAGGTGAAGCACCTCAACTCTCTTTTTTATATAAGAGAAAAATAATTTATATTATTTTTTCATTTATAATAAATGTTCACACAATAATAGGAGTCCACCACCTTTGAATTTAATTTATGGGGGTAAGAATTGAATATACGTAGGACTATTTTTATTATTATTATTATTATTATTATTACTATTTGCTTTGTGGTCAAGCGGACAAACATAGGAATATTATTTGCTTTTGTTGACATTATTTTCATTCAGATATTTCTAACATTATTAAAGGACCATAAAATTTGTTATATTTATCATATTGCTTGGAAAAATTGACATAATAAAAGTATACGATAGAAACAAAACAGAGAGGGGTCATTTTGGTGCGAAGTATAATATCAAATAGTTCTGAAATTAAATTATAGTGTCACTCAATTTATTGTTTAGTTGGCAGGTTCAAGATAAGTTTGGACTAATAATTAGTATCAGGATAAGTTATCCCTCCCCTTGGATGTTATAGCAATCCTAGGATAAGATAAAGTTGGTGAATGACAAATATATCTTTTTTAAACTCTTTTTATACATCAATTTTCACATTCATAAAGGGTATTTTTGTAAATAAATAATTTGTTCTTAAAATTTATATAATGCATATTATTTTGAATGCAACAAACCAAACACTCAATAAAAAATAATATCATCATAATTTATATTCAAACCAAACGACTCCTCTAGAAAAAGTACTACACACTCACAACACCCGTAATAAAAAGTTAGATGAGGGATAAATTGTTCACTGTACTTCAAATTTTAATTAGACAAAATAAAGAGCAAAAAAGTAGTACACACTCGCAACAACTATAATAAAAAGTTACATTTGTTCCCCTTGGACGACCAAGGGCACTTCCATCATTTCATGCCTTCAAATGAGGCTTACAATAATAGTAAAAATATAATTGTTGCTCGTGTTTTGCCGATGTCTGCCAACCTTTTGTGCTTCTCCACCATCCGCGTGGTTCCGATTCACGTGAATTGATCCACGCGGCTCGACCTTCATTTTTCATTTGTTCGCTCTTCTCTTTCTTGTTGTGGTATTTCGGAATAAAAGGTCTTCGTCTTGCTACTCAGCTTTGGAAGCTCAAAGATTTGGGTCTGTATAATGTGGGTATTTCGGCGAACGATAAAGGTACGGCTTTCTTCCCCTATGTTGCATCTGCAAATGTTTGTTTGACTTTTATGACTTCTCCTTTTATGACTTTTGATGTCATCACAGTCTTTACTTGGAGGTATTTGCTGATTTTTCTCATCAATTACCTAAAAGTATGGTGCCAATGACAACGTCAACTGCTGTAAATGTCCCAATGCTATTTCTTATTTCTTGATCTAGTTGTAGGAAAAAGACTCAAATATCTAAAATACTGCTTCTGAAAATACATTACTTTTGGAGAATCTAACACGCATTCGCTGACACTTTTCCATCAAAATGTTTGAAGTTGTCACGCCCTGGGAGGGTACCCTTGGCGCCAACACTCATAAATCATTGTTGGCTCCCAAGCGAATCACTTGACCTCATCACATTCATTTAATCAACAGCGAAAGACTCAATTTATATACAAGGAACATTCTAGTGGGCTCATCAATCGATGACTCAATAAAATAAGGATTTAAAACAGACAACCCAAATCAATTCAATATTTTTAAAATAGTTTGAAAAGTACTTGTCCTTAAAATAAAAACATCAACTCTATTTTATTATAGTCTATGAAGTTTCTATTAGTACTATCTAGATGGTGTCAATGATAGGTTCATGGCTACCTCAAATCAAATTTAAAAAATCTAAATTTTAGTAGCTAGATGATAGTAATATGAAAATCCTCTGAAAGCAAGAAGGGTTCACCAATCAGCTGAATGCAAATGATCCTCAACGATACGCCTGTTGATGATCCCTAACACCTATCTCTGCATCATAAAATGATGTAGTCCAAATTGAAGTCAGTACGTGGAATGTACGAGTATGTAAAATGGTTGAATGAAACAGAAAGAGCTTAACTCAACTCGGAACTCAACCATCATCTCATGACTCAACTCAATATATATGCAAGTTTTACATAAATCATGTTTTGAAAATAAACTCAGTGTTATGTTACTCAGTTTAAAACATAATATGCTCAATCAAAGTTTTCTTAGGAGTTTCTTTTAACCAACATCTAATCCCCACCACCTTTAATTTAGTGATGAACAACAAAGGCAATGTTGTTGCCACACCCGTCCTAAACTTGCCACCGCCATCTTAAACCGACATCCAATCCCCGTCACTCCATCTTTTTGGGATATGAGTCGCCAGAGTTAACTGCATGACTATCCTATGCTGACAACGTAGTTTATGGGTTAGAGTAATTATGTACTCGCTCCCGTATCGGTGCTCAATACTTCTTCGAAGACTAAATTATGCTCATAAACAATCAATCCAATCAATAAGTCTCATAAGGACTCTTATCAATTCATCAATTCTATCACAATCAAGCCTTTCGGCCTATCAACCATCCAATCAACTTTCAATCATATCTTTCAAAAGGGTTTAGACATTCGTAAAAGGACTGTCAATTAGACAAATCTTTAGAGTTCCATCAGGAAGACTCTTAGGATCATCAAACTCTATCAACATCATCACCATATAAGAAAAGTTTAGACCAATCATTAAGAGGACTATCAGTTTGGACCAATCATTCAAGTTCAATTATGAAGACTCTCGGAACCACCAAGATATATCAACAACATCATCACCAATCACAATCACAATCAACTATCACGGCTCTAGACTCAATCCCTAGGTTCATTCATGCAAATTTAAATAAAATAATATCTAGGGTTTATACTTAATATAGGAGTTCAAATCATTTGTTTCAGAAATAAATTCATAAAAATATTTATTATGCAATATCACAAAAAAATTATATTTCGAGAAAATTCTCAAGAAAACCTTCATGGAGATGCAATCCCTTCACAATCAATGTTACATTTGTATTCAATACTATTCACATTCATAGATTCTACAATTCATGCTCGTATTCCCAATTACCGCATCTAGATATTCAAATTAAGAGATAATATAGTCGGGGTTTATATAGTAAATGATGTAATTCATGTATTCAAGAAATTAACTCATGAGAATTATCAATCCTTTAATATCATATAAGAATATTTTAGGGTTTTAGGAACAATCTCAAGAAAATATTCATGGAAGGCTAAATCATTCACAATTTAGCTAATTCGATTTATGGGGCACATGGAAGAACAATCTCATGTTTTAGGTTAGTCTTACATACCTGGAAATAAAAAAATAATCAAATTTGCAAGAAATTGACCTCAATCCTCTTGAACCCTAGCCTCCACTTTTCTCCTTAGCTCTAGTTCTTAAGATGAATTAGCGTAAATCATTGAAAATTCACGCTTATGAATTAATATAAGGTTGAAAATAACTTTAACACGACATAGTTTTAGTCTAGGATGGGTGGGAAAAGAACTAGAATGTCCTTACTTTTAAAACTAAACGTCAAGTACCGTAATGGGGCAAGTCCACGATACGACTTGTCTCCCTTCAGTTCATTTTTTACGGAAAACTTAAAACGCATTAAGAAACTATTTTTTCACAAAATAACACATAACTAGCATTTGTCAAATGTGTATTATGTGTAATTTTACGTAAATCATTTTCCGGTCTATTTTCTAATTCTGTAGAAATAATGGAATCAAATTAAGTGTAAGTTCACGACCAGTCCGCGATGCGGACTTGTCGCGCACGTTTTAGGAATTGCATCTTTGCCCCGAAAAATTATGTTTTGGTTCGGTTGCTCTAAAAATCAACCAATATCATTTTTTCACATAATATTTCGTGCTAATTGTATTTTTGACCTCGAATTTGCTAAAAGAATTTGGGAAGATGCGTTAAAGCGTTCTCTCATCTAGGGGTATTTTGATAATTTTACCGGGTGTTACTGAAGTCCAATAACACAAAATCTAGATGTTTGGATATTGTCCCGAATGTCCATATAGAGATTTCCAGTGAAGAAACCTTACAAATTGGTCCATTTTCTTGGGTACGACTTGTATTAACAATTTAGTGTGTATAAAATATTACTTTCTACAAATTTACCATTCTTTTTGTATGATAAAATAACTTTTGCTCATAAGAGGCTCAGTACATCGGTCATTCACGTAGTGTGTTGAATCACAAAGAATTTCATTAGCTCTTAAAAAAATAACTTTTGGAAATAGTTAGTATAATTTTATAGTGGTTTGATTCTTTCTGCAATATAATGTTATGCAACTATCAAGAGTTGATTATTTTTGACAACTTTCTGTTTCTATTTTGATTAACCTACATTTTTCTTCTTAATCCTGTGACAAATTGATGAATCGTCTTTTGTTGTTCTTATACTAGTCAAATGTTAAAAACAATTTTAATTTCTTAGAGCTCACGTCATAATACCTCACAAAAGGGAAAATGGTGTTCCTTCTTTGTTTTCCCTTTCTGCATTTGATCATATGCATAGTTAATAAATATTAGTTGAGTGATCATTTGTTGAAGAGAAGAATATATAGAAGAGGGAAGGAGGAGAAGATGAAAAGACTTGAAGCTTCTACATTGAACCATGGAAAGAAAGCTTTTGTCGGAGAAAATATTTGACATTTGGCTTGGGCTGAAAATCATGTTTTGAGCCTCATATGCTTTGGGCTTCACTTATGCATAGACTTCATCCAACCCAAGTGGTGATGCAACAAATACAAGGAATAAAGCATTTTCTAGAATAGATGAGGTGTACAGAAATTAGTTACAAGTGTACAAAAATTGGTTCAATTTGTTGCATAGTCTAGGAAATTATTTTGTAGTCCTTTTCCATTTTTGCAAAGTAATCATTCTCACATGTATAAAGCTATGTAATTATTCAGTAATAAGACACACAAAAAAAATTTCAATATCTCTATCCTTTATTTTCTCACATGGTATCAGAGCAATAGCTCGATCCAACTATTTTCAGCTTACCATCTTCATTTTCTGTAATCAAAGTGATCAAAGATGACTGAGGAGACAACTGTAGCTCAAACCACCAGAACTGGAAATGGTGGAATCATTGACATTAATCACCCCTATCACCTCAACAACTCAGATTCACTAGGAATGAATTTGATAAACTCTATCTTCGACGGAAAGGGTTTTTCATGTTGGAAAAAGGGTGTTCTCATTGCCCTCTCAACCAAGAAAAAGTTTGGCTTCATCAATGGTGTTTGCAAAGCTCCAGATCTGACTGCAGCAGACTATGAGAAATGGAGTTGTTGCAATAACATGGTAATGTCATGGTTGTTGAACTCACTATCTAAGGAAATAGTTGATAGCGTGATCTACTCCAAAACTGCTAAGGAGCTTTGGGACAGCTTGGAGAAGAGATTTAGCAGATCCAATGGAGCCAAATTGTACCACCTGCAAAAAGAGTTATTAGGAGTAATGCAAGGTAATAATGATATTGCAGGATATTTCACAAAGCTCAAACGTCTATGGGATGAATTAGATTCTCTCAATCTGTACACATGTTGCAGTTGTGTATGTGTGTGTGAGGGAAAAGGGAAGTTAAATAAGGCCTTAGAGGATCAGAGACTCATTCAATTTTTGATGGGTTTGAATGATATGTATGCTCAGGCTAGAGGAATCAGTTTAATGATGACTCATTTGCCAACGATTGACAGTGCATATGCTTTGCTTTTACAGGATGAGAATCATAGAGAACGATATGTTAATGCTTTCTTCTCACCTGATGCAGCTTCTTTCATGGCAACAGGATAAGGAAAAGGAAACCACAAATTCAACTATCATACAAATAAGGGTGGACAACCAGGACAGAGGCAACCAATTCAGAGGTTTGAAAATCCAAATAATCAAAGCTTTGGGAAATCAGTCCAAAAGTTTAAGCAAAGAAAAACAAAGTACAACCCAAATGTAAGTTGCACTTACTGTGAAAAAACAGGACATGTGTATGATGATTGCTACAGGTACATAGGATTTCCTGATTATTTTGAGTTCACAAAACCAAGGAATTTACAGTTTACAGTGAAAGGAAATGCAATGGTACCAAGGGAGGAAGTTGAAGAAGTGACCACTCAATATAGAGATACAGGGAACAAAAATTATCCTCTATACCTAAACAAGGAGCAATACTCAAACCTATTGCAACAAGTGATGAAGGACATGAAAAACAACCAAGTAAACAACTCAGGAGCAACAATCAATGCTAATGTTGTTGCTGGTATAATCTCAAAGTATTCAAGATCATGTTTCTCAATTTATAATACCAATACTTGGATTATTAACTCTGGTGCATCTGAACACATGTGTTTTAATTCCAAGTCTTTTATATCACTCACTTTTCTTCTTTCTCAATCATTGTCACCCATACAGGAAGTGTTAATCTTCTGCCTAACCTTACGCTCTACAATGTCCTTTATGTTTCAGATTTCAAGTATAACTCATTATCTGTCCATAAGTTATCCAACCATCTTTGTTATAACATTTTATTTACTCCTAGTGATTGTGTCTTACAAGATCATTCTCTGAGGAAGGACCAAGTTTTTGGTGAAGTAGGAGATGGATTATATTTATTCAAGACCTCTAGGATGGAACTAGGATTCATTAACAATGTAGTTTTTGTTCAAAAAGGAAGAAATTTCAGTGTTGTTTCTAGTGAAATAGTTTCAATTCCCAAAGGAAATCATTCCAGTGTTGTTTCTATTTCAGTGTCTAATCCTAATTGTAAGAATCTTTCTGTCCCTATATTGTCTAGTGTTGTTCCTAATGTAGCCTTATGGCATGTCAGATTGGGGCATTTGTTTTTTTTTTCAGTAATGAAGAATCTTAATTTCATTTATATTCATTCTGATTCACAATACATTTGCCTATTTATCCTAAAGCTAGGTAACACAGATTGTCTTTTCCTGTAAATGTCATTAAATCCAAGGTTAAGTTTGAGCTAATACACATTGATACATGGGAACCTTACAAAACATCTACACACGATGAGTATAACTATTTTTTGACCATTGTTGATAACTACAGTAGAGGAACTTGGACTTTCTAGTTGAAAACTAAATGTAATGCTTTTCCAGTTCTTAAAGCTTTCATAGTAATGGTGGACAGACAATTTGGTTTGAACGTTAAGAAAATCAGATCTGACAATGCACTGGAACTAGGGAGAGGAACTCAAGAAGCAACATTTCTTGCTACTCAGGGGATCATTCATGAAAGGTCATGTGTTGCCACTCCCTAACAAAATGGTGTAGTGGAGAGAAAACACAAACACCTCTTAGAAATGGCTAAAGGTTTGCTTTTTCAGTCTAATCTACCTATTCTGTATTGGGGTGAATGCATTCTAACTGCGACTCACCTAATCAACATATTACCTTCTAAGGTACTGATGGGCAAGACACCTTATGAAGTGATATTTGATATACAACCTGATTATATATATTTTAGAGCTTTTGGTTGTATGTGTTATGTTTCAACTTTATCTCATGGTAGGGATAAGTTTCAACCTAGAGCACAGGAATGTATTTTCATTGGTTATTCTCCTAACCAAAAGGGATACAAAGTAATGGACCTAAAAACTAAAAAAAAATTATTTCTAGGGATGTGAAGTTTTATGAAACCTATTTTCCTTTTAGAACCCAGTATCCTTCTCATACTACTTCTAAACTATTTCCTACCCCTGATTTCATCTCAGATTCTCAATCAATGCCTCCTTCCATACCACACATTGAGCCTTCAGATCATGTTTCTTCTAATCCTGAACCAGGTCATATATCTATCTCATCTCCCATTTCACCCATTTTAAATCCTATCAGCCCTATTATCATTTCGACACCAGTGAGGAGATCAGAAAAAATAAGTAATAAGCCATCCTATTTGAAGGATTTTGTTTGTAACTCTATTTTTCTCATAGATGTCACTAATTCTTGTTTTGTTCATCCTAACAGTCCTAATGTGTTTTCCTTTGGGGCTTTGTCCATTCTAAATCAAAATATTATGCATTCCTTATCGACTGTTACAGAACCTAGAAACTTTGATGAAGCATACAAACATCCAGGTTGGAGAAAGGCAATGGAAGTAGAACTTGCAGCTCTTCATCTTAATAATACTTGGGAGGTAGTGGAGCTACAACCAGATAAGAAGGTTTTGCCTTGTAAATAGGTCTATAAAGTTAAGCATAACTCAAATAGATCTGTTAAAAGGCTCAAGGCAAGGTTAGTAGTAAAGGGGAACATTTAGAAAGAAGGTGTTGATTTTGGTGAAATATTTTCACCTATGGTAAAGATCACCACAATCAGATGTTTGTTGGTTATTGCAATCAAGAAAGGCTGGAAAGTGTCTCAACTTGATGTCAACAATTCATTTTTGCATGGAGAATTGCAGGAGGAAGTGTACATGAGATTTCTTATAGGTTTTCCCCCACCTACTCCTAAGCATGTTTGTCTCCTAAGAAAGTCACTTTATGGCTTAAAGCAAGTCTCACGTCAATGGTATGCAAGGCTAACGGGTGCTTTAGCATATAAAGGTTATTCTAGTTCCCTGAATGACTATTCCTTGTTTTATAAGATGAATGGTGATCTTATATCAATTTTAGCCGTATATGTTAATGACATATTGCTAACAGGAAGTGACTCCTCTGAGATTAACTCTATCAGTGATTTTCTCAATTCTGAGTTTCAAGTTAAGAACTTAGAGGACATTCATTATTTTTTGGGAATCGAAGTCATCAGAGAGACAAGGGTTCATCTTATGTCAACGAAAATTCATTCAAGATCTTTTGGTGGAGTTTGATTCTTCTGGTTCTATTGTGTCTTCTCCTCTTGATCCTTATTCCAAACTACAACAGGACAATGGACCATTAATGTCTAATCCTACTCTATATAGGTATTTAGTAGGAAAGTTAAATTACCTCACTTACACTCGTCCTGATCTCTCTTTTGTCGTCCTTTGTCTCAGTCAATATATGTAATGACCTACTATTTCACACTTTTCAGCAGCATTACGTGTGTTGAGACATCTCAAGGTTGATCCTGGTCAAGGTATACTTTTGAATTCAGATCCCTCTTTAGAGCTGCTCACCTTTAGCGATATTGATTGGGCATTCTGCAAAGACACAAGGAGATCTGTTAGTGGATTTTTCATCACATTAGAAGGAGCTCCAATTTTGTGGAAATAAAAAAAACAAGCTTTTATTTTTCTTTCATCTGCAGAAGCAGAATATAGGTCCATGAGAAGGGTAACCACTGAGATTACCTGGTTAGTACGACTACTTGAGAACCACTTTGTCCCTCCTGCTCTTCCCATTCCAATACATTCTGATAGCAAATCAGCCATTCACATTGCTCAAAATCTAGTTTTTCACAAACGAACAAAACACGTCGAGTTAGACTGTCATTTTGTACGACAACAATTCTTCTCCGATCTTATATCATTGTCTTTTATTCCGTCAAAAGGTCAACTAGCCTATTTGTTCACTAAGCCTCTCAGTGGGGTTTCTCATCAAAGAATCATGGACAAGTTGGGTGTGATTTCCATCCCCTCCAAGGAGGATGTTGAAGAGAAAAATATACAGAAGAGGGAAGGAGGAGAAGATGAAAAGACTTGAAGCTTCTACATTGAACCATGGAAAGAAAGCTTTTGTCGGAGAAAGTATTTGACATTTGGCTTGGGCTGAAAACCATTTGAGCCTCATATGTTTTGGGCTTCACTTATGCACAGAGTTCATCCAACCCAAGTGGTGATGCAACAAATATAAGGAATAAAGCATTTTCTAGAATAGATGAGGTGTACAGAAATTAGTTACAGGTGTACAAAAATTGGTTCAATTTGTTGCATAGTCTAGGAAATTATTTTGTAGTCCTTTTCCATTTTTGCAAAGCAATCCTTCTCACATGTATAAAGCTATATAATTATTCAGTAATAAGACACACAGAAATTTTTTCAATATCTCTATCCTTTATTTTCTCACACCATTTGAGAATTCAACCCTATTATCTGCTATAGGAGCTTGATTGGGTTTAGATATGCAGATAGTATTGGATTATGATCAACATTTTGAATTAAAATTCCTATGCTATACTCAGGTACCTATGAGTAATTTGTTCTTTTTCCAAGTAATACACTTTACCAATACCTAATAGACTTTTTAGCTCCATATAAACTGCGATAAAGTATCAGGCTGCTCTTAAATAGGATGTAACGACAAGTAAAAAGCTAAGCATAGAATTGTATTCTGTTTACTTTATAAATTGACAAGTCTTAAAGGAAAAGTGTTGTGCTAACCTCTTGTTGTGAGTCAATGTCACTATTACTGAGCCCCTTCTGAAGACATTGATTTAGAAATATTTGCAGTTTATGTCTTTATTTTGATTCTGTTAAATTCATTGTCTTAGATATGATAAAAGTTTCTGTAAAAGTGAGTAAATTTGGAAAAAGAGATATTTTATAGTCAATAAAGTTAGTTATGACATATTAAGATTTTTATAATGTCCAAACTATCTTTTATCTCTCTTTAATGTCTCACTTAATCAACACTCCACTAATTGGAGCAGCAAGGGTGAAATTTTGGGAAAAGAAGTAATAAATACTTCTTGTTTTTCTGAAACATCAAATATTTTAAAACAAATTCTTTGCAACTTTGCCAAAAATGGCAAGCAATATGGACCGGAAGTAGTACTATTTGAGTGCAAAATTGCATACATCATTGAAACTGAGTTTAGTAATAGCTTAAATTCTTGTCTTTTATCTCTTCAATATTTGAGTTCATTTTGCAGATTGGTCCATTTAAAATCATCTATTACAAGAATAAAATGCTTCTCAACCTCGCATATATGTCTTTCGATCAGGTTGGGTGAAAGATAAATTTTTCAAAGCTTGGAGAAAAACATTACCATCTTCACATTTATTGTTACAAACAACTTATTGCTTTATGGATATTTTATAAGATTTCTGAATTATTTTTTATCAATCTTGTAAAGTGCTCACAGTACAAAGAATAGAGACGTCACCACATATCTAGTCTAGTTATATAAGAACACACACATATTTGCAGGTTAAAAATATTTCATTATTTTGAATTCATATATTGTGTCAAATACAGTATAGTAATATTATTTTTCGTTTAAATGAATGTCACATCTGCCTCAATTGACGTTACACATAATATTATAAATGTACAATACATGTACAGTGCAAGTACACTACGCTAATATATATAAAAAAAAAATGGGATAATATTTTCTTATTTATTTGACAAACACTAGCTAGAAAACAAGTAAAAAGTTCACTTATTTTTCAAGAAAATATTTTTCCCCTATCGAACACACCCTAAATTCTTCTTGATCGATTCTTGATTTTATGATTTGAATTCCACTTTTGATCCATTCGAATAAAATCTTTTCTTTAGTTGCATTTATTTAATTAAGATGAAGAATTTCCGCCCAATTTGCAGTTGGGATGTTCTTTATTTAAGTTATTCTTAATTATCAATAGATCTTCCATTATTCCACATATATAAAGCACAAAACAAGGATTAGGAGGGATATATCTTTTAAAGTTATTAAATAATCAAAGATTAGTGCGCATAAGATTGTAACCATTAACCAACGCACTATACCAGCAGAAATATTATTGATTTACACTTATAGCCTGTTTGGCTTAGCTAAAGAAAAAAAAAATTTAAAAAGTATTTTGGAATCACTTTTTGAAGTGTTGAAATTTATTTGAAAAATAAGTAATTATGTGTTTGGATAAAAGTGTTGTAGCTAAAAAAAAAAGTTATTGATGTGTTTGGTACATAAGTGTTATTAATCACTTTTTTAATTTAAAATGTCTAAAATATCCTTCAAACTGTTAATATTATAAAAATTGATTATTTTAAGATTTTTCTTTCTAAAAATAAAATAAAGTAAAATAAATTTATATTTTAATTCAAATCCAAAATAAACTTATTATTTATGTAAATTTTATATACACAATTTATTTTTAATTTTTAAAATATATAATTTGGATAGATCACATGAAAATTTAAAATGTCTTTTAATTTTGTTTATGTGTGATAGTTATTATCTATCATATTAATATTTTTCTGATATGATAAATTATTTATAAAAAGAATGATGAAAGAAAATAATAATATATATTTGCGTTGAAAGAGAGCAGCGATGGATAATAAAGTGTGGTAATGGAGGATAATATAAAAAAATATTTAGGGTAATAAAGTAATTTTGTTGATCAAAGTAGAACAACTTATAAGTTGTAAAATAAAAAATTGGGGGAGGGAGCTTTTAACTTTTAACTTATTTTAAACAATTTTTAACTTTTTTTAAGCTACTTTAAAATTTGTCAAACACTTTTTTAAGTTAAAAAGAGCTTAAAAGTTAATTTTAAGCTAAGTCAAACAAGCTCTTACAACTAAGGTGGTGCCACTTTTCGACAAATAATACGTCCTAATTAAGATTAGATTAGAGAATAATTAATCATAATTTCATACAGTTATTGTTATAAACATCCCTGGTTCTTCCTTATAACAATGTGCAATGTGCTTTTGTTAATTTAATCTATCCGCTCAAAAAGTATGAAGAATGCTGAATGATTATAATTTTTTAATTAGTCTCTTTTCCTACCTAGGATATAATAATATAATATACATATAAATATGCTCAATAATTTGTTTGTATTATTGGAGTGTGGGAAGTGTCATTTGCCTAAGAATATCTATTATTATATGTAAACATATATATATAAGTGTGGATATGCAGGCATATCTATTTTAGTTGTCTTCTTAAGTTGGCAGCTATCGATTGATGTGACTGTTTCAACTATTGCCGATTGACGTATCTGTTTCAGTTGCTTAATTTTATTTTATCATTTCTATTAATTGTTTCCCCATTTGCTTCAACTGTGATTTTACAATATTATCCCTAATAAATCATTTTATCAGCTGCTTTAGTTATGATTTTACTATATCACTCAATCAATTATTTAAGTAATGCAAATATTAGAATTAGGGTAAAACAAACACAAAATGATAAATTATGTCCTTCTTTTTAAATTGGATGAGTAAAATTAAATAATCATTTTAATATCTTTCAATGATTATATTTGTATCAAAAAAGGAGTATTTTTTTATAAAAATAATATAAATAAACAAAAAAGGTTCATGTATATTGCTTGAAATGATGTAAAAAATACTATAGATCACGATAATTATCAATTTAAAATTTAAAAGATATATAGAAAATTTAAATGGTTCTTGAAATTTTATTAATGCTACAAAATTTGAGACAAAAAGATAACATACATTATTTAAAATTTATATAAAACGTATCATAAATTACAACATATCAATAATTTAAAATATCTAAAAACTAAATAAGAATTTGATTGACTCACTAAATTTTATATGTGCAACATAAATTGAAACAAAGTAAGTAATATACATTATTTTAAAATAGCATAAAATGTAGTATAAGTTGCTATAATTAACAACTTAAAAATTTACAAAATATATTTAAAAAATCTATCAATATCACATAAATTGAAATTAAAAAATAACATTAGTTAGGCCCGTATTAACACGGGTTTTGATAACTAGTATAATAGCTATGCAGTAGCTAGACTTTGGACTCATTTGGACACACAATTTGGAATCATAGGTGATTTCAAATAAGATTGATTTGAACTTGAAGTTTTATTTAGACATATAATCAGGATTTTTTAAGTCATATTTTTTCTCATAAATATGAAAATCACAAAAGTTGTGAAAACGGTAAAAAAAAAATTTAAATTCTTATATAATCTTACCAAATGAGCAAATCATAGTTCATAAACAAGATATCAGATATTCTAAGGTAGCTCATTGATGAATTACATTTATCCATATTCCTTTTATAATAAATGTTTGTGTTTACAAACTTTAAAGTTTTCTAACGATATTTATATAGAGTGTTAGTTATAAATAATTATAGTTATAATTGCTACTAAATATAATTTAACAATAATTATATTATTACAGTTAAATAATAATATTTTTTATTCGTGGTAGTGAGAGGACCAGTACAACATTATTGCTTTCTCTTCTTTTAGGAAAAATACTACTTAATTAGTTAGGATATACGTCTCCCATCTTTATGATTTAATTCTCCTAATCGCAAAGAAAAACTCTTCACTAATTCCTTCTTTCTATTCCTTTCTTTATTGTTAGAAATTTTTTTGGAATGCACGAGCTCAATATTTATTTATAAAATTATTTTATTAAATATAAAATATAGATCTGATAGATTTTAAACAGTATTGACAAATCTATATTGTCATACACAAAAAAGAGATGATTTACTGTCACACAAAAAAGAAATTATGCACAAATCTAATATATGTGAAGAGGTCCATTTAAATATCTATGATTAAAGTATTTTTTATCATCAAGTATTGATCTTTTATACATAAATATTACCGATATTCAAAATAATTAAACTATAACTAAAGGATGATCATAACTAAAGTGAATTCTATAATTTTAGAAAAATTATATACAATTATATTTAAAAAATTATATAAAAATACTCTTGCTGAAATAGACACATCGACAAAAACGTGTCTGCTTGAGCTTCAAATTATCTCCAATATAATAAGAGAATATATATAGCCCAATTTGATACCTTTTTCATAAATAAGATAAGTGGTGTGGTGCCAAACCTCTTTAACTCACCTTATTCTCTTCACCCTTTTTCTTTATATTTAATTAATATATATCTGTAATTCTATTTTATGAGATAATCGAATTTTTAGGTTACAGTATCGTTGTGTGAAAAGCTACCATTGATTCTTTAAGAACATGTGGGAATTTGTATGCATCCATCACCTAAAATTTCAAATTTTCATATTTCATAATATAACTATCATTTCTCCTCCAAATAATATAATCACCCTACATAATCTTCATATAAATAAAATTTATTCTTTTCAAATTTTTTATTTAATATAAAATTATATTTTATTATAAATAACATTAATTGCAAGTAAATAATGAATAGTTTAAATAAAAGTGAAATTATTGATTAAATTACTATGTTATGTATTGTATCTAAATTATTATGTCATGAATTGTATTTTCACATTAACAAATTCATCTTGTATCCAATTATTTCGTGTTCCAAAATTTACTTTCCATATTCCATTTTGAACTATTGCATCAAGTATTTTCATGCTCATTAAAAATTATGGTTTAATAATTTATCACGATAATATAAAAGTAAATTATTTGAATTATCATTAAAATTTCATTCATTCTTTACATAGTGGAAAATAGTTACAATTTTAAATTACATATTTAAAGTAACAAAAAATAAAATTAAGAACTCAATTAAAAAATTGTTAATATGAAATGGAAATGATATATTTTTATATATTATATTGTATTAGATAATAATTATAAATATTAAAGATTTAATTAATGTTCTTATATAATATAATAATACTATAATAATATTAAATTACATATTAAAGTGATGAAAATTAAAAAATAAAATAGAAAAATTATTAATTCGGGATGAAAGTAGTATACTTATCAATAACATATTTTTTATATGCTAATATTACATTAGAAAATAATTAATAATATTATATAATAGAACTAATTTTAAAATAATCAAAAAGTGAAATAGAAAGGGTGAATAGTAGTTAATTATAGATTTTGTATTATAGAAATATAATATAATCAAAAAGTGAAATAGAGTGTGAATAGTAGTTTTTAAAATTTGGAGAATTACTATTCGATTCTATATAATTGGAGAGTAGCAAGTGAAATAGAGAGCGGTTGGAGAGGGCATTCTCTATTTTACTCTCTAAATATAGAGAATAGAGTAAATAAATAAGGAATGGAGATGGTCTAAGTCACACTACAAAAGTTAGCTCAAAGGCAGCGATTGTCTAGGTCTTATAAGGAGTCATCAATATTTGAAGCATAGAACAACTTTTTGTATATTTAGTCGGGGCTCTACAGGCTCTGGACACCGGATGGTTCTACGTATATTTATTTTTCTAGATAACATTTTAATTTTAACTTTTCACATAATATGTTTAAGATTACAAAATTAAAGGACATTTTGATACATTTAACACAACTTTAATTCAGGGCAACAGAATTAAAAGTCTTTTTTATTTTCTTAAACTTCATGTCAAGTCAAACCAAATAATTCTTATTTAAACGGAGAGAGTAATATTTAACTTCATGAGAAAACAGTTGGTCTTTCATAAAGATTTGTGAGTCATGTGTTATTTTCTTATTTTTTATTTGGCTTTGCATTCTCATCATGAACTATAAATTCCCACCTAGATTTCCCTCTCTTAATTGGCTTTCTTTTTTCAATTGGCCGTTACAAGAAAAGCTATTCTTTTTATCCTTCACAAAATTTATGCTCTTTAAAAACTAACCATTCTCGTGTAAATATTGCAAATACCGCCACTACTATGCCTGAATCAATGACCAGAAAATGGCCAGAAATTCTCATACAAAATGCCCTTTTAGAAATGAAATTGCAATGGGGAATAGTACTCCCTCTGATGGCTATGAACTTCACATGGTTTGCAAAAACAGCCATCACAACTGCGTTCCTCGGTAGGCTTGGAGAGCTTTCTTTAGCAGGAGCCACGCTTGGTTTTACGTTCGCGAACATGACTGGATTCTCAGTCTTGAATGGACTTAGTGGTGCTATGGAGCCTATTTGTGGACAAGCCTTTGGAGCCAAGAATCATAAGTCACTTCACAAGTTCCTTGTCATGTCTGTTTTTTTGTTACTATTTGTCTCAATTCCTATTTCTTTCTTGTGGCTTAACGTTGACAAGATCCTCATTAAACTTGGCCAGCAAGTACACATTTCTATGGTAGCTAAAAAGTATCTTGTCTATCTCCTCCCTGATTTGGTAATCACATCTTTTTTGTGTCCATTGAAAGCTTATTTGAGCACCCAAAATGTTACCATCCCAATTATGTTAGCCTCTGCTTTGGGAGTTGCTCTGCATATACCGATAAACTTGCTGCTTTCGATGAATAAGGGGCTTGAAGGAGTTTCCATGGCGTATTGGATAACAGACTTATTGATCATGATTCTTTTGGTCATTTATGTGGTGATATCAGAGAACAGAAAGGGTGGAAAGTGGAATGAAGGAGGCTGGTGGGAACAGGGGATTCTTGATTGGATCAGATTAATCAAACTCTGTGGACCATGTTGCCTTACAACTTGCCTTGAATGGTGGTGCTATGAGATCTTGGTTTTGCTCACAGGACGATTCCCAAATGCTAAACAAGCAGTTGGGGTTATAGCAATTGTGTTGAACTTTGATTATTTGATTTACTCTGTTATGCTCTCACTCGCGACATGTGCATCCATTCGCGTGTCCAATGAGCTGGGGGCAGACAATTCCGGCCCTGCTTACAGAGCAGCATACATGTCGTTAGGCTTGAGCATCGTTGCTGGCCTTTTCGGTGGCTCTGTAATGGCAGCAGCAAGAGGAATTTGGGGTCCTCTGTTTAGCAATGATAAAGGGGTAATTAAAGGGGTAAAGAGGATCATGTTGCTAATGGCCTTAATTGAAGTTGTTAACTTCCCTTTAGCAGTTTGTGGAGGAATTGTTCGTGGGACGGCGCGGCCTTGGCTAGGGATGTATGCTAATATCAGTGGATTTTACCTACTGGCCTTGCCATTGGGAGTGATTTTGGCTTTCAAGGTTCAACTTGGCCTTGCAGGATTGTTGATAGGTTTCCTGGTTGGAGTAGTTATTTGTTTGGCCTTGTTGTTGGTGTTGATTGCTAGGATTGATTGGGTTGGAGAAGCTAATAAAGCACATATGCTTGCCTGCAACCAAGAAGAAGGTGGTGGAGATGATAGAAAAATTTCGTGTGTGGTTAATCAAAATGGCTCGTGACTTTCTTGGAGTGTTAGGAGTAAGTTCAATCAAATTATCATGTTTAGCATAGATGCTAGATAAGCATGTGAAAAATACTTATGAAAAAGGCAGTATAAATATTAAGGTTTGAACCCATACTTTCAAAGACGACACCTTTATACTGAATTGAGTCATATAAATGGAAAATTACACTAGGCTCACAACATTTATTAATCATTTTTTTAACTCAACTTTATAAAATTATCCAAAATGGCTTAATTCGGACAAATGGATCATATTTGATGTAATTAATACATTAGCCACGGTTTATCACTATTTAGCCTTGGGTAAATAACAGTATTAACAATAATTTTGTTTGTTGTTTATATATATACGCGATATTGGTGTCCGCTCTAGCGCGACCCAATATCTGTTATTTTTTTGTTTTAATTTAAGCGCGAGCATCAATATCTGTTATTTTTTTGTTTTAATTTAAGTGATATAGATAGAATTTCGAGAGTTAATTAAAATTTTAATATGATTTTTAAATGTTCTAAATTATTAATATTGTGACATAATATATTTTTTAGAAATATTTTAAGTGTTTAATTATCATGATTAGTAGTGTCTTAACACCAAAAATAAGACAAACAAATTACAACAAGAGAACCATAAAAAATTATGGATATACCCTCAAACTGCTCAAGCAGGCATGTCGATCTACTGCCTGCTTGAACAATTACAATGGAAGAACCATAAAAAGTTACGAATATACCCTCAAGTTGCTCAAGTTGGCATGTCAACTTGATGCCTGCTTGAGCAACTTTAATTATCATGATTAACAACATTTTCAACACTAAAAATAAGACAAACAAATTATAACGGAAGAACCATAACAAATTACGAATATACTGTCAAGTTGCTTAAGCAGACATGTCAACCTGCTACCTGCTTGAGCAACTTTAATTATCATGATTAGTACCATTTTGAACACTAAAAATAAGAAACAAATTACAACGGAAGAACCACAACATGTGTTTTTTAAAAATATTTTAAGTCATTAATTAGTATGATTAGTAGCATTTTTTAACATTAAAAATAAGACAAACAGATTAAAACAGAAGAGCTATAAGAAAATTACAGATGTACCCTTATGCTGCTTAAGCATGCACGTCAAAGTCTATGAAATATTTTGATTGGACCGCATATAATAAATACAGAGATGAAATAGGTAACTCAAGTAAACATATTGACGGAGAGTTGTCTTTTTGAATTGTCTGGTTTCACTCTTATTAGTAATGCTCTTTTTTCTAAAAATAACTTTTTTCCCTTTTTAATTATTTTACTTTTTTGTGGAAGAATGAATATTTATATATGAATATTTATATCATTTTATTATTTTTTGTTTATTTTTTATTTATAAGGTGAGAATGAATGATAGTCAAATAAATATCGATACATTATATAATGTACAAATAATTACTGCATAATTATTTATACAAATATTTACATGTTTACATGTTCATACTCCATTCATATTATATTTGTGTATGTTTATACACTAACTATAAAACATTGATACATTATATATACACTACTTAACTATTAGTTATAAATTTTTTTAGTTATTTAGCCATTGTCAAATAGTAGTTAGTAAAAAACAAAAGCAAACTGTGGCTAATAAAAAGTAAAACATAACATTATTTAGCCATGATTAAACCATGGCTAAATAACAAAATTTGACTATATATTATATATGTTTTTTAATTATATTTTTTTTTGTAAACTAATGACTTTTTGATACATATATAAAATCATCCCTAATATAAATGCTAAGTAAAATGCAAAAACCAATTGAGTTTAGCTAGCATTTCAAAACTATTCAAAACCGAGTCACATTTTGAGCCTTCAAGCATCTGAGATAAAATTGAGATTGAAAATAACATAGCATTCATAAATCGAGATTGAAAATAACATAGCATTCATAAAACTTGGATAATCATACTCCCAGCTAAAATATATAAATTTCAAAACTTTGACATGGAAAACTCCAACACAATTTACTAATGTTAAAAACTTACAAGAATATGTCCCGTTCAATTTTATATATTTTATTGATACAATATTTAACTTCACATGTGTGTTCACGTATTAAAAACAAACAATCTTAATCACTGGGTCGGTTGGTACAAAAATAAATAACACATGGATTAACAATGCAGGGATTAGTAATGCAGAGATTATTTTTTTTATCAAATGTTTGATTCATTGCTTCTTATCTAATCTTGTGCTTGGTTTAAAACTTTTAAAAGAATTTCTTTGCAATTATATCCTTGAATTATTATGAAATTTTCTATTTCATGTAATTGATCAAAATAAATTATTTTATTGTGACTTCTAACTAGCTAGGAGAACAAAAATTTTGTCATCATGTTTGCTATTTTTTCACTTGAATTATTTGAGGATAAATAATTGTGATCTTAATAAATAAATCACTCATAAAATGTCAATTTTCAATTTAATAGAGATGAATCATCTACTTTTAAAATCGAAAAGATGGTAAACAATTGTAAAAATGAACAAATCATGTATATACACATAAAAAGTTGCAAGTTGTAGTTTTAATATGGAGTTTATATCTTAGTTCAACCATGAGAATTTGTCTTTAGTCACTGTACTTTATTTTGTATCAATAAAATCACTTAATTAAACCTTTGTATCAACTAAATTAATTATAAAAAAAAATTAACATGGCAAAATATTTTTTGTATATTATGTAAATATGAACTCGCAAATAAATAAAATTTAAATTTTTGAAATGGTATTTTTTTTTTATATTATGCAAATAAAAACTCGCAAATAAATAAAATTTGTAAGCTAATTTATTTAAATAAATTTACAAGTACAAAATTACAAATATAAAACATAAAATCAAGAAAATAAAAAAATATAAAAGAATTTGAGGGATATTTTTGTCTTTACATATTTAATCCCACGGTGTTAAATAGAAGGTATTAGCTAATATCACCAAATGGAATGCATTAGTTAATACCGTGTAGGGTATATTAACCAATACATGGATTAGTTATATACATGCATAAAATCCTACCAAACATGATATTAAATAATATCACACATAATTATTTTGTCTAATACCTCCTACCAAACACCCCCTTAGTGTTCAGATCTAGAAATCTCATCTTAATATATAAATGTGTGTTAAGATGAAGTTTCAGATAATTATGATTATTTGTTTTTAATATCTAAATATGTATATGAAATTAAATACTATATTAATAAAATATTGTAAAAGTCTCATCTCAACAATATATATATATATATATAACAATAAAAATAATATATTCAGTAGAGTCTCACAAGTGAAGGTTGATGATCAAAGAGTCTCAATAAAATTATGAGCCTAAAACAAATTTTTTTATGATCATACAATCTCAATAAAGTTAAAAACTTTTTAATAAGATACCCCAAAGTATATCCATAATTGTTGTTTTTAATCCTGCCTGGTATTTTCATTTGAAAATCTTGAATTCTTAATATACATTAATACATCAAAACTATTATGGGCAATAAGAGTTCTCCACAAACATCAATACAATCTCAAAATATTGTAAATGTAAAAAAAATATTAAATAAAATAATCATAAAGATTATATAAACTTACCAACTGAAGAGAAAAAAAATTAGTGTTTGATTGAAAAAATAGAGGGAAAAAATGTTTGTAAAGAGAGAGACGCAAATGAAGTAACATGAATGTTTTAACATATTAAATAAATCTAATTATAGTTAAAACTCTCCTATAGATTTGCTTCATTCAAATCATTTTAGATCCGTAAGAGTTTTTTTTTTTTTTTAAAAAAAAGAAATAAGGGAAGCATTTATTTATATACAAAAAGATAAAAGTTTGTCACAAAAGTAGCTCATTTTTTTTATCGAAAAATAACCCAAGAAAGTCATGAGCTCAATAGAACTAGCTCAAGGCCAGCCAATTTTTGGTTTCCCAGTTTTTTCAATTTTGTTTAAATTTATTTTATTTTTTTGTTGTATATTTTCAATTTTAAAAATTCCCCAATATTGTATAAATAATGTTTAAATATGTATTGATATTGTATAAATTGTGTATAAACATGTATATATGTTGTACAAATAGTTATGTAGTACATATGTAATATATAAATAATTATATAGTATATATAATATGTATATTGATATTGTATAAATATATATAATTATGTATTAATATTATATAAATAATTATATAATGTATCTCATGCATTCCACTTTAATAAATAAAAAAGTTAAAATGATTTTTCCACAAAAAAGTAAAACAATTATAAATGAAAAAATTAAAAAGGAGAAAAAGATCAATTAAAACAATAATTTTTCTTTAAATATCATGACAAAAAAATAATAATGACAATCGGACACTTTGATGATATTGCAGCCGTCAAGATGGCCAGAGGAGCAAAAGTAACATTATATCCGCCAAAATAACAACGTGTCATTTTGGTAATAGTTGAGCGACTATTTAATTTGTAAAAATAATATTGGATTGATTTTATAAATAATTTTTTTCATTATTTTGTATAATTATTCTAACAAATAAATTTAATGGGCTGAATTTAAATGACTAAAATTCAGAAATAAAACTAAACACAATGGGCTGAATCTATTAAGTGCAAACCCTAATCTTTTCCTCTTCAGTGGAATTTTGTAAAATTTGATCGTTGCCGTTAGTTGCTTCAGTGAAAAACGAACGGTACTTCCGCTGGATTCGGTATCTCTTCAAACTTTCAGCAGAATTTAAGCTTCATTTATTGGATACGTGGTACTTTTTTTAATTTCAAATTTGTTGTTGTTCTTGTTAATTTTCCTGATTCGCTGAAGAATTACAATGGCGGGTTCAGATGTTTCATCAGACTACCACATGATTGGATCTGTTCAACCAGCAGTAGCAATCCAGTCTGGCGCGCGTATGGATGTCTCACCAGCACCGGCAATAGCCACGCCTGTTTCTTCAAAGCCAATTTTCATCCGCCACACCTTCTCAGGTGATTGATTTTTCGTCAAAGAAGAAATGGGCGAGAGTCCCGCCAGTTGGGTCTGCTATCAGCCAAAAGTTGATGTTGAGAATTCAGGTAAAGATTAAAAACATACCTTTTGGATTAGAAGTACTCTTTTTGTTTCGTTATTTTTACCTGCATTGCATATACATTGTTTAGAACTTAATCGTGGTTATTTTAACACGCATTTTTACTCTGATTTGTTAATTTTTCATGTTAATTGATTAGTTAGTGTAAGTGGGTGTTTCAATTGGCTTTTTTTTTTTTTATTTCTTCTCTAACTTTTGGCTTTTAAAGCACTTTTAAAGTTTTGAAAATGTTTGGGTGACACAAAAAATGCTTAAAAATACTTTTTTTAAGCTAAAAAAGTACAGACAAAAAAAATAAAAAATCAAAAGCCAAAAACAGGAGGTCCCAATTTATGGCTTTTGGCTTTTAACGTATAAGCCACTTGAAAAAAAGCCAATCCAAACACCCCCTAAACATCCGATGGGAATAAGTACTATACGTCAAAGGGTGGTTTTCCTGGGTTGGTCTGAGAAATGGAGAATCTTAAACTTATAGGTGTCATTTGGACATGAGTAAAGTTGATTTTCTAGATTTGTTATAGTCATCTCCCTGCTTCTAGAGATAGGATAAACGAAGAAAGTAAATTCACTGATTTACAGCTTAATGATAAATAGCAGGATTTAGTCTGAACCTTCATAATATACAACTACTTTTACTTCCTATGATGACTTCTAAGTAACTAAAGTTTTTGGAAGTTCCTTACTTGAATAAACTAATTTCTTTTTCTTATTTCATTCCTTTGTCCGAAGAATACTGTCACTACTATTGTTTGGAGAACCAAAACATTTTTTTCCTTTGACTACAACTTTTTATGTATCTATAACTATTAAAATTGTGGAAAAGAGTAAAAAATATTCTTAATATATGCAAAAATATTTCCACAGTGGTGGTGCGGGAGTCTTGTTGGAATTTTCATTAAACATGGACTAACATTAACTTAATTATTGTCATTTATAAAATGGGCTAAATAACGATAGTTGGTGGACATGACTGCACTGTCTGTATGTTGGATTTTTTCTTGGACCTGAATCACTTCATATTAGTATGCACCGGCAATAGTGTAAGCCCTGTTGAAGGCCTAATAAAACTTTTTTATGGGAGACTCATTAGATGCCTGTAAATATATGGCTAGGTCCTTCTCATCTCCTTAATCTTAAATCGACCACCTCCATTCCACTGCCAGTTGTAGGGGGAGTGGAAGATCCATTCCACTGCAAGTTGTAGGAAGAGAGGAAGGTGTATCAGAACATTCTATACTTCTGGAACGGGCTTCTTCATTGATGAATGAAATGGCTTTTCAGGTGTGTGTCTTATCTAATATCAAATGGTGTTCTTGATCTATGTAATGATCTTAGCTTTTATCAATTAACTAATATTTGATATCAGATCTAGAACCCTATTCATCTCATTCATGAAAGATAATTATTTACTCAAATTTGAACTTGATGTTTGCAATTGAGTCTGCAACCCAAACGCCAAAAGGAGTTTGCGTTTTGTATATTAGTTCTGTTTTTAATTACAATGCTTATGATCTTGTAATTGTATCAAAATAAGATTCAAAGAATCAAATTCAGGTTGTGTTTCGTATGGGCTCTTTAGGTCCTCTGCAATATTCTATTAATACTTGGTGTCAATGAAAACTTTGCTTGGTCTTTTACTAGTTGTCTTGTTTTTGTGTTATAAAGTTTAAGATCATGTTGTAAGCTATTTCTGGAATCCAACGTGTTTCTTGAGTTGCCTTTTTCTTGAGTGACCGTTTTTCTTTAGTTGCACTATGACGATGGTCCTTCGAGTAAGTACTGAATTAGCAAAGTGTTCAGGAAAAATTCTTGTACCTGAGTTACTATTGTTTTTTGAAAATCAATAAATTCTTTTGGTTTATGGGTTTTGCCCGGAAGAGGAATACCTTGTTTACTTGGAATTGGACTTTCACAGAACTAATGCTAACTTTGAAATTGTTCAATTATTAGAACTTCATGAGAAACTCCTCAAGTGAGGAATTTGAAATTCCTTGTGCGATGAAAATTAAAAAATTAAATGGGTATCTCATTTTAGGTAGGAGTTAGCAGGATGTTGAAGTAATTTTTGTAATTTGATTTTTGGTACAACCTATGTACGGTGAGTTACTAGTAAAAAAAAGGGATAGCTCATCGATAGTAACTAGAAGTAGAGAACCAAAGAAATAGACCAAAGAAGGGAATGCTACTGATAGTAGTTTGTTGCAAGAATCTTCAATGCAAATACACTACTAAAGTTGTCCGTATCGAGAGGACAAGACTCCAGAATACAATAGTTTTAATTTTGACTTACATATCCCATAACTTGTACTAAATATATATTTATATAAAACATAATAAGATAGATCAAGGCTCATTTATTTGCACTTAATGAAGGTCTAAATCTTAATGGTTCAAACATTAGACCATTAAGTTCTTTTGTTTTTATTAAGATTTAAGTGCTTAATGGGTCTAAATAGGTCTAATCATTAAGATATGGAATAGAGTCTTAATGTCATGTATTCTTGTGTGGATAATATTCACAGTCTCTCTATCCACAAGCGGGCTGAATACTTAATAGATTCAAATAAGTGCAAATTCTAACATCACTACAAAATACTTGGTTCGTTCCTTGCTGGCAAAGCTGCATACCGAGAAAAAAAAGCAAGAAATAGGAATGAAGGACGGAACTAGGCCGATAGCAAAACAAAAAAAAACGTATATTTATGGGACTACTATCAACTGCTACCACACTTACCTCCTCCATTATTATGATTATATCATTGTCGCCACCACTTCATCTTTGTAGATGCCGCCACCTCCATCACCACTATTAACTACTATCACCACTATAGTCTAGTTTAACTACCAACAAACTGCCATCACTATTTAGCATCGTCACCAACTACCACCATACATTCTTTGATCACCACCACCACCGCCACCTCTACTATTAGCCACTACCACCATCATTACTATCATCACCATTATTACTAACCATTAACAATAATTATTATCATCACCACCACTACAAACTATCTCCACCATCACTAATAAATATAAGTGCTTCATTTTTTAATTAAATAATAATTTTTTTAGTTAATTCATCTTTTAATATTTAACTAATTTTTATTTGAATTGTATACTCTGTTTCAAAAAGAATGACCTCCTTCCTTTTTTTGGCAACGTTTAATTTCAACTTTCCACGTGACATATTTAAGGCCACAAGATTAAAGTTCATTTTGGTATATTTGACATAACTTTAATTTACAATTACAAAATAAAAGTCTTCTTTATTTTCTTAAACTTGTGCTAAGTCAAACCATTCTTTTTGAAACGGAGGGAGTATTTCTTATGTATATTAAGATGTTTAATAACAAACAGTCTTAATTATTCATTTTTCAAATATAGAAACATCTTAATCATTTAGGTGTGTATTCAAATTCTATCGTTTGAATTTTAATAAAAATAAATGAGGTCTAAATCATAAACTACAAACCAGGAATAATAACTACTAGACCAATGGTTGGAGCAAATCAAGAGATTAGTTGCTAGACAACTGCCGTAGAAGTTGTGTTTGTCCAAAACACTACACTCTTTATCCAGCCATCAATATCTTCTTCTGAAGGACATTTTGAGAGGTGGGTCGATCTCACTCATCTTGTTTAATTCATAGAGGTTTCTTGACTCGTTTTAATTGTCCCAATCTTAATATCGAACTGGATAAGGATTTGTTCCAATTGGGTCTTCTTTTCTTAATTTGGTGTAGAAAATAATTTGTCATGAGCTTTTGGGTAAAGTTCATATCTCTTTGATTGGTGAGTGTTTCTTTGATTATATTTGGCTAATCACTCTTTTGGATATGCTAGAATTACTATACTATTGCCTATGTTGCGCGGACTCTTTGTTTTTTGCCGTCGAACCCCTCTCGACGCGGTACGGGTGTGGACGCGGAGTGCGTCTCCGATTTAGTCAATCCTATCCGGATACTTTGACCAGAGTGAAGAACAAATTTGAGGAAGAAGAGGGCAGTTAAAGTCGATGACATTTCAACCAACAGAAGTTGTAGTTGTCGACAGGGACTTCACCGGGTACGTCTTCAGATTAGCAGGAACTTATGTGTCACGAGGTCTGTCGATCCCACTTTTCACGGGGACTTCGTTGTCCCTTCGCCATTCGCCGAAAGAAGAAGATTTCTTGGAAAAGAACAAAAAGCAGCGGAAGTGAAGAGTTTCTAGGGAGAAGAAACAAACAGGGAATTTAATTATGAATGAGACCTTGTATATTGTGTGGGTTTTTATTTCTTTAATTAGAAGTCCCAATGACTCATGATTTATCAACAAAACTATTTACAAAATTGGATTAAGCCCAAAGTGCTAGAGCCCACAAATAAATTAGTCAATTAAATTCAAATATCTAGGTTAAGTAATTAAATTTACTCAATATCTAGGTTATGCCAATTAAAACTATTTCTTTCTTATAAAATGAATTACAATTTTTAAATTAATTAGTAGCATGTCAATTTTTTATAATTCGTTTATATTTTTAAATGCCCTAAAGTGCGTACAGATTTACTAATTGTCTAATTGAACATAATTAACCCTTTTATTAAATTGCATATTTTTTTATCGTATTTCTTTTACGTGATTATCAAATATGTAAATTTTAGTTTTAAAAAATAAATTTTTTATATTTAAATGTATAGTCCAAAATTTAGAAGTATGAATATCTTTATAACTATATTTTTATAATATTGAATATTTTTAGCGAATCTCCGCACTCGTATCCATACCCGGATTCGTACCCTTGAATCTTAAAATTTAGATTTTGCCAAATCCGACTCTTGGATTTGCACCCGTCTTGGACACCCGCACCCGCACCCGAGTCCGAGCAACTTAGCTAGGCAATTGACATGCTACCAATTTATTTAAAAATTGTAATTCATTTTATAGAAAGAAATAGTTTTAATTGGCATAACCTAGATATTGAGTAAATTTAATTATTTAACCTAGATATTTGAATTTAATTGACTAATTTATTTGTGGGCTCTAGCACTTTGGGCTTAATCCAATTTTGTAAATAGTTTTGCTGATAAATCCTGACACATTGGGACTTCTAATTAAAGAAATAAAAACCCACACAATATACAAAGTCTCATTCATAATTAATTTTCTTGTTTGTTTCTTCTCCCTAGAAACCCTTCACTTCAATTGCTTTTTGTTCTTTTCCAAGAAACCTTCTTCTTTCGACGAACGGCGAAGGGACAACGAAGTCCCCATGTAAAGTGGGATCGACAGACCTCGTGACATACAAGTTCCTGCTAATCTGAAGACGTCCCCGGCGAAGTCCCTGTCGACAACTACAACTTCTGTTGGCTGAAATGTCATCGACTTTAACTGCCCTCTTCTTCCCCAAATTTGTTCTTCTCTCTAGTCAAAGTATCCGAATAGGATTGACTGAATCGGAGACGCACCCGTACCGCGTCGGGATGGGTTCGACGGCAAAAACGAAGAGTCCGCGCAATATAGCTCCAAAGTGATATATTTGATTTGATTTGGGAGGCTTATTCCAAGTTGTGGGATTTTATTGAATTATTACATACAATAGCCTATCCAAAAGGGGATTTTATTGTGTGTTTTAATTTGATGTCGGAGTCTGAAGACGGAAAATACCTTAGTTTAGAAAATTCATCTGTCCAAAGGGGATGAGTTTTCTGATACTAGAATATTTTCTCATTACCTGCCCAAAGGGGTAATATTGTGAAGGCTCACATTAGTTGCCATTAATTTCCTTATATCACATTCATCATAATTTCAACTGAAGTTATTATGAGACCTTAAAAGAGAATATTAGTTTAGTAAATCTGTCTGCCCAAAAAGGATGAAGTTTCTATTACTGAAGTATTTTCTCATCATCCGCCCAAGGGGGATAACATTGTTAAGGCTCAACAACATACCCAGTGGAATCTCATACGTGGGGTTTGGGGAGGGTAGAATGTACGCAGACCTTACCACTACCTCAAAGGTAGAGAGACTGTTTCCTGGGAACCCTCGTCTCAAAAACCCATAAGCAGATTAAACTAGATATGAAAAAAAGGAAAAGGAAACAGGAAGAACAACTAATAACAAAAGGTACATGATAGTGTGTAAATACGATAAAAATCAACTTATATACATCCTTTTCACATTGTTTACACTTATGGAGGATATTTATGTAAACAAACAACTTATTCTTAGAAGTTATGTAATGCATATTATTTTTAGTACAACAAACCAAACATTCACTAAGAAATAATACCAGGATAACACTAATCAACAATGTATTGGACAACATTCCAACAAATATTATGTCCCTTATACTTATGTCTTCTAAGGTGTGAGGTGATAAGCAAACTGACAAATTGAGAAGGTCCTTTCTATGGGAAGGGAACAGTGAGGAGCATAATTTTCATCTGGTGAAGTGGAAAAAAGTTCTACAGCCCAAGGAACAGGGAGGACTAGGCATGAGAGACTTGAGCAAACATAACAAGAATTTGCTAATGAAACGGCAGTGAAGATTCAGCCAAGGACCACCAGCCTTGTGGAAGGAGGTGGTTATTGCTAAAATATGGAAGGCATGACAACTTATGCACTACGAAGACCAAAGATCCACATGGAGTGGGTCTTTGGGAACACATTAACAACATGAAGGATGATTTCTTCCAAGAGGTTTCCTTAGGGTTGAAAATGGTACTGATGCCAAATTTTAGAAAGATAGGCAGTTACTCAATTTTCCTTTGAAAGAGTCTCACCCTAGGCTCTTCCTAATTGCTAAAGATCCAGATTCTAAAGTTGCAAGAAACAGAGACAACAACATATTGGACCTTCACTTTTAGATGAAATTTGCAAGATAAGAAGTTGGATACAATCTTTTGGAAGATTTCTCATTAAAACTCCAAGCCCCATGCAATCTCAAATGAAATGGCTCAAGCAAAGGAGTTTACTCAATCAAGGCAGGCTACAATAGACTCAACATCCCAAATGCTTTAACTAAACACGAGTCTTAATGGAGCCTCACGCGTAAAAGCAATCAGCAAATATCTCTGACTCTTCAAAATGATATTGGCACAACATAAATTATAAGATTAACCAATGATCAAATAAATTTGGCATTTGCTAAAACTTGAAAGGAAACCTTAACAACAAATGGAAATTATCTTTTTCGAGGCTATTGTACATCCCCAGTTCTAATAAGAAACATCAGTTGGAAAGGCAAAAGAAATATTTTTTAGAAAAGTAGTATAGATTCCTAGAAAGACCTCATGCGTAAAAGCAATCATCAAATGTCTACGACTCTTCAAAATGATATTGGCATAACATAAATTATAAGATTAACCAATGATCTAATAAATCTGCCATTTGCTAAAACTTGAAAGGAAATCTTAACAAGTGGAAATTATCTTTTTCAAGGCTATTGTACGTCTCCAATTCTAGTAAGAAACATCATATGGAAAGGTAAAAGAAATACTTTTTTGGAAAGTAGTATAGATTACTAGAAAGATCTCACGCGTAAAAGCAATCATCAAATTGCCAGCGAAAGCAAGGGGTTGAGACTTCCATGTTGGAGGTCTCAAGTTCGAAACCCCTTACCAGCGAAAGCAAGGGGTTTGCCTTCTGGGCCAAGCTCGTCGCACTGAGCTTGCCTAGTGCGGGTTACCTCTCCTATGTGGTTTGCGAGCTATTGCATAGGAGCGGGGGTTTACCCTGTGTGCATCTAAAGGGTAGCGGTTGTGGGTTCCCCTTGTTATAATAAAAAGGTCTCTTGACTCTTCAAAATGATATTAGCACAACAAAAATTATAAAAGTAAGCAATGATCAAATAAATCTGGCATTTGCTAAAACTTGAAAGGAAATCTTTACAACAAATGGAAATTATCTTTTTCGAGGCTGTTTTACATCCCCACAACAACAACATGCCCAGTGGAATCCCACAAGTGGGGTCTGGGGAGGGTAGAAATGTACGCAAACCTTACCACTCCCTCATAAAGGTAGAGAGGTTATTTTTGGGAAACCCTCGTCTCAAAAACCCATAAGCAGAATAAACTAGATACGGAAAAAAAGGAAAAAGGAAAGGAAAACAAAGGAGAACGACTAATAATGAAAAGCAAATAATAATATAAGATGAATAATGACAACACATGATATAACTATACTACTAATCCTACCACTCTTCTATATCCCAAGACCAAACACTACCAGCCTATCAGCCTGCTACTCTAATTCGCGATCTCCACTCCTTTCTATCTAAGGTCATATCCTCTGTGAGATCAAGTTTCGCCATATCATGTCTTATCACCTCCCCCCAATACTTCTTCGGTCTATCTTCTACCCCTCCGAGTAACCTCTAAATCCAACCTCTCGCACCTCCTAACCGGAGCATCGATGCTTCTTCTTTGCACATGTCCAAACCATTGTAGTCTCGCTTCCCTTATCTTGTCAGCCACAGGGGCCACCTCTAACTGCTCTCTAATGGTCTCGTTCCTAATCTTATCACTCCTGGTATGCCCATACATCCATCTCAAAATCCTCATCTCCACGACCTGCATCTTCTGAACATGTGAGTTTTTGATTAGCCAACACTCCACCCCATACAGCAGAGACGGTCTAACCACCATTCTGTAAAACTTACCTTTAAGTTTAGGTGGTATCTTCTTATCACACAATTCTCCAGAGGCAAGCCTGCATTTCGTCCATGCTGGCCCAATACGATGTGTGACATCATCATCGATATCACCACTACTCACTACTCTGGATGATGGATCCAAGATATTTAAGTTCTCTCTTGGGAATAGACTGAGTTGCAAGCCTCACATCTATGCCTGCTTCATCCCCACAACACTGAAATTGCACTCCCAATATTCTGTTTTGGTCCTGCTCAGTTTGAACCCTTTGGATTCCAAAGCATGCATACAAACCTCCAATCTATCATTAACTTTAGTCCGAGTCTCATCATCAATCAGTACTATATTATCCGCAAATAACATACACCATGGAACCTCCCCCTGAATAAACCGTGTCAGTTTATCCATCACCAAAGCAAAAAGAAAAGGGCTTAACACAGATCCTTGATGAAGTCCCATCTCAACGGGAAAATACTCTGAGTCTCCTACCTTTCATCTCTAGACACCTCCATAGGACATTCCTTGGAACTTTGTCATAGGCTTTCTTGAGATTAATGAACACCATATGAAGGTCCTTCTTGCTTTCCCTATATTTCTCCACTGATCTCCGAACAAGATGAATTGCTTCAATAGTCAACCGCCCTGGCATGAATCCGAATTGGTTTTCAGAAATAGACACTCTTTTACTTACCCTCATCTCCATCACTCTCTCCCAATTTCTAATAAGAAACATCAGATGGAAAGGCAAAAGAAATACTTCCTAGAAAAGTAGTATAGATTACTAAAAAGACCTCATTGGAGATGGATCAGTAGGAAGTGAATGATATGACACTCACGTTTGCTCATGCTAATTTTGAGGAAGGAAGTGGTCCACAATGTTCTAATTCATAGCAGCAAAGAGAAATATGCCAAACTATTATAACTGAGACACCACTGTGTTCAGAAGCAAGTTAATATGTTCACAAAGTACCCTTCTCAAAAAACAAACAAACTATATGTTCACAAAATATTACATCTATTTATTGTTAAAGAACATAGTGATTCCTATTGCATAAATAGCACACTGAATAAAGGAGAATCAATACCTCCATAAGATTGGCAGCTACCAATAGACCGGCAACTCGACCACTAATGACACGCCCATTGAGGCTTGATAGAATCACACTCATTCCACCAGATAGCTTCTCATTCCTCCAGTCTCGAAATGCTTAAATGATTCCGTGAAAGAAAGTATATCATATTGGCCTTATAGGAAGAATGGAAGAGGAAGTTTATACGCAAATGTCAACCAAAGACTATAAATTGATACAAAAATCACATTTTTTCTGTAATAGCTATCACAAACTGATTCGAGGACTTGGATGATGCCCTAGTCTACATGTACAAGAAAACACACATGGTCCATGCCCAAGGCAGCAGAAGAATGAAAACAAAAGTTTTAAGGTAACAAAAGTACCTTGTCTTAGAATGAAAGAAGTGCACGAATAAAATCAATATCCTAAATGTCATTAATTCTTTTATCAAATAATTTACCTGCCGTTAATGTCATTATTGATTCACCAAATAAGATCAACACCCTCATTCTGATTAATCTTTCACATTATTAGAAAAAATCTATTAATTTTCAAAGTTAACTTGTAATTATGCCTAGAGATACAAAGACAAAACTGAAAAGTGGTTGAACAACAAAGCTTTAATATTTAACTGATTATTGAGGCTGAATATTTCGTCAATACACCAATAACTTTTCTTGGCACCGAATTACCAAAATTGTGTAGTACTACATCATTTTGATAGGCCAGAAAAGAACATGTAATGGAGCCTCACGTGTAGAGGCAATCAATAAATGTCTTTGGCTCTTCAAATGAGGCACAACAATACAACATATATTAGAAGAGTAACCATAACAAGCAAAGTGATAAGATGCAGCACCTTAAATGTCAATTTACCATCGGAAATATATGATTGACAAAATATCACACAGGAGATTACACCAGTTGCTGAGAGAATACATATTGATTGAGACCCTTGTTGAGAGAATGATAATACCTTCATACTGACATTCTAAAAAATTTATCAAAATATGAGCAATTTGTTATTGAGATGTATTGGCAAATAGTCAAGTCACCCATTTTTCACAGTGGTGGGTGGTTGGGTGCTGGAGGAGTTTAAATTGCATTGTCATTGTTCAGGCAAAAACATGATGCTCTACCATTTCTAGGTATTACACATTTTTTGAGTACCCATCAAACATCAAGTTTGTTTCTTACAAGAATTCATTAAATGCGTTGGAGGAAAAAACTAGCAATGTAAAATAAACAGGTTTAAAGAAAGATGATAAGAGGATTGTACAGGCAACTCATATCATGCAGTCTTAGTCATGCTATAAAGAAAGCTTTCAATGTTACGAACTTTTTTTGATTAGGCATCCGAGATACTAAATACAACTAATAGTTTATCTTTCCAATATTAACAGTGCTATTATGGGCCATAAGATTATCACGAACCCGACTATAAACCCGTTGACCTGCATAAAGGACTTAGTATTAGTACTGTAAACCATATCTTCAAATATACCAACACTCAACTAACTGAACCATATTTTATAAAAATATGCTTATGACAATTTTAGGATATTATCTACAAACTCTGCCAAAGAGAAAAAGGGAAAATAAGAAAGAAACAGTTCTCAATTAGTTTATTGCAAATTTGTTAATATGAAGTTTTGATGATTTAACAAACTTTGGAATGGGACTTGATCCCGTTCTAAGAGTTGGCAAATGTACTTGGTTTGTATAACTGAAAGTACATTTGGCATAGTACACGACTAGTAACAAACTTTTTGTTAAGTGCTTGAGTATTGCAATGTGACAGGCCCATTGGCCAATAGAATTGCTCCAAGTAACGGTGGTCAACAAGGTGGTTGCCATATATTATGTGCTAACATATATTGGAAATTTTGATGATTTTGGATATCACCTCTTCCACAACAAAAGGGCTAAAATGTCCTAAAAATACACCGAAGAACAACAATGGCTCTTGAGTTTTCAGGAACTTTATTTTTGCTGTGATTAGTTTATTTCTCTACGATTTTTCATGTAAATCAGGTCTTGATCTATAAAGGAATTTGGTGCCATTGTTTTGCGTTTCTTTTCTGGTGTGTCTAATCCATAGCCAGAGTTGGCAAGGATGAAGGTTAAAGTCTAGACTGATTGGAGTAGATCAGTTTAGTGGGCAGTTGAGTAGCTGCTAAGTTGATGATGTTTTCATTATCTTTGTAAGGGGGAAAGGGATTAAGAGGTTAGTCCTTATATTGCAAGAGGTTATAATCGTTGTTGCTCCTTCAAGATAATGAGACTGAGCTTAAAACCTATGCAACAGGTCGTTTTTCTCTTGAGCAAAGAGTTTTTTCACAGAAAAATTCATCTGTTATTTTCTTTCTGTCTTTCTTAGTTTTACGATAAGGGACCTGGTTCCTTACTATAGTAGACGCGTGCAATCCATCAATTGGTATTAGAGCAAGGACTCTCTAAAAGGTTAACACCTAGAGTTGATCCTAAAACATGTCTACTTCTGCAAATTTGGAAGGTCAATCAACAACCAAACCTCCTGATTTTAATGGTCAGCTCTATGGTTGGTGGAAGACAGGAATGCATGATTTCATCATGGCTAAAAATAGTGAATTATGGGACATTGTTCTTGATGGACTACATATTCCAATAAGTGAGGTTAAAAAAGGAGATATCACCAGACTTGTGTTCCTAAAACTCGAAGAGAATACAATGAAGCAGATAGAATGAAGGTTGAAAAGAATTACAGGGCTAAAAAGTTGCTTGTGTGTATTATAGGACTTGTTGAATACCAGCAAAGAAAATTTGGGATTGCTTAAGAACATCTCATGAAAGTACAACACAAATGAAGGAATCAAAGGTTGATATGTTGACCAATCAATATGAAAATTTTACCATGAAGGAAGGTGAACCCATTTAGGAGATGTATGCCCGGTTTACCTCAATCACTAATGAGCTTAGGAGCCTGGGAGAACCTATTAGCACAAGCAAGCAAGTCAAGAAAATTCTCAGGGTGCTTCCAAAATCTTGGGAAAGCAAAGTTGATGCTATCATCGAAGCAAAGGATTTGAAGACTCTCACCATGGATGAGTTGATTGATAATTTTCAAACTCATGAGCTCAACAAACAACAAGATCTCACTAAGAAGGAGATGAAGAAGGACAAGTCCTTGGCACTCAAAGCTGCTCTCAGTGATGACAGTGAAGGATATATTGACATGGCTTACTTGATTCGTAGATTCAAGAAAATTGTCAGGAAGCATGGTTTTCAAAAAGGAGGCTCAAGAAAAACTGGGAACACGATTGATTTATGCCACAGATGTGGGAAACCTGGGCATTTCATTAGAGACTGTCCAATACGCAAACTAGAGTACAAGGAGTATGCCAAGACTGGTGTAGACAGACAAGAAGAGGGACTAGGTCCCTAGAAAATCCAAGAGAAAAGCTGCAGCTGACCAAATTGTGAAAAAGGCTCTCGGTGTTTGGGGCAAGTCTTCAAGCGAATCAGAGGAATCTGAACATCCTGGTGATGCATCCATGTTAGCCATCAAGGGTGTTGAGGATGTGTTCAACTCAATATTTGCCTTCATGGCAAAATCTGACGATGAAGATGAAGGCGATGATGAGGTAACCCTTGATGATCTTAAACGAAACCTGAGTGTCTCCTCTCTTAAAGAACTAAAAAAATGAGTTGTTGTGCAGATTGATTCTCTCGGTGAGTTGACATCCGAAAAGGATTTTTTGAACAATAGTGTAGACATTTTTCAAGATGAAATAATTCTTTTGATAGCTCAATTGTCTGAAATGGAAGCGAAATAAGCTATTTTGGGGTCTAAGAATATAAATCTTAAAGGGAAACTAGTAAAGGAGTCTACTAATCAATTGAAAGGGAAAAATAAAATCAATAGTTTACTTCTTGAGTTAGAAGAGAAGTTAAAAGCTATTGAATTAATGATGAATCTAGCCTTCAAAAGAAATGTAATTTTAGAAAGGGACCTGGTCAGGGCTAACGAAGAGTTGAATAAATCACTTAAGTGGACTACATCTTCAAGAATCTTAGATAATCTCACGAGTCAGGAGTTTAACAATGGAAAGAGTCTTGGTTATGTGAAGAAAGATCCTCGTTACAACCCTCACATCAAGTATATCACTATGTTTGATGATCTTCTTTGCATTCATTGTGGAAGAAATAGGCATCTTAAAAGAGATTGCCCTGCCTAGAAAAGAGTTGAAGAAAGTCTTATAAAATATGCCAAATAGAAAAAGTTCAGGACTGACCCCGTTCCCACTGGACAAGAAAAACACTTGTTTCTCCTTTGCCGGCATATTAGGGACATAGACTTAAATGGGTTCCCAAATCTAACAAGTGACCTATGTGTAGGTAAATGGAGGAAGCCACAGTTAGTGGTTGTACATGGATAGTGGATGCTCAAAACACATGACTAAAGATGTTGAAAACTTCCTCTCACTTAAGGAACTTCAAGGGGGAGATGTCTCATTTGAAAATGCTAAGAAAGTTTATATACTCGGAATTGAAAGAATTGGAAAGTCTCTGGAACACTCAATGGAAAATATTTACTATGTAAACATATTGAAATATGGTCTGTTGAGTGTATCTCAAATTTGGGACAAGGGAAATGAGGTCAAATTTCGTTCAGAAAGCTGTACTGTAATAAATCTGATTTCTCAAGAAGTGATTCTAGTTGCAAGAAGAGGCAAGAAGAGTCAAAAACATGTATGTAGCAGATTTGGATACTAGTTCTCATTAGAAGAAAATGGCCTTACCTCGCTGGACAAGAAAAACACTTGTTTCTCCTTTGCCGGCATATTAGGGACAGACTTAAATGGGTTCCCAAATCTAACAAGTGACCTATGTGCAGGTAAATGGAGGAAGCCACAGTTAGTGGTTGTACATGGATAGTGGATGCTCAAAACACATGACTAAAGATGTTGAAAGCTTCCTCTCACTGAAGGAACTTCAAGAGGGAGATGTCTCATTTGGAAATGCTAAGAAAGGTTATATACTCAGAATTGGAAGAATTGGAAAGTCTCTGGAACACTCAATGGAAAATATTTACTATGTAAACATATTGAAATATAGTCTGTTGAGTGTATCTCAAATTTGTGACAAGGGAAATAAGGTCAAATTTCGTTCAAAAAGCTGTACTGTAATAAATCTGATTTCTCAAGAAGTGATTCTAGTTGCAAGAAGAGTCAAAAAACATGTATGTAGCAGATTTGGATACTGTGCAAGGTGATGATCGTACATGTCTCAGTGCTCAAAGTGAGAATGCAAAGCTGTGGCATAAAAGGCTTGGTCATGTTAGTGCTTCTTTGTTGAACAAATTTGTGGCTAAGAACCTGGTCCGTGATTTGCCTAAGATGAAGTTTGCTGATAATAAGATTTGTGAAGTATGTGTAAAGGGTAAGCAGACCAGATCTTCATTCAAGCAGAAAAAGCAAGTCAGCATGTCCGGACCTCTTGAATTGATCCACATGGACTTATGTGGACCTATTAAGATTCAAAGTAGAGGTGGGAAGAAGTACATCTTGGTGATCGTAGATGACTATTCCAGATTTACTTGGACCATGTTCTTGAGGTCCAAGGACGAATCATATGATGTTCTGGTGATCTTCGTAAAAATGACAATAACAAAGCTGAATTGCAAGATAGCAGGTATTAGGTCGGATCATGGGACAAAATTTGAAAATGCTATGATGAATGTCTTCTGTTCTGAAAATGGAATCCATCATAACTTTTCAACTCCTAGAACTCCTCAACAAAATGTTGTAGTGGAAAGGAAGAATGATTCCTTGGTATACATTGCCAAAACTATGTTGATAGGTTCAGGTGTTTCAAAGAACTTCTGGGCAGAAGCTGTGAACATTGCATGCTATGTGACTAATAGATGCTTGATCAGATCTATTCTCAACAAAATTTCGTATGAGTTGCTAACAACAGAAAGCCTAAAGTGAACTATCTAAGGGCTTTTGGGTGCAAGTGTGTTGTTCTTAACAATGCAAAGATGATCTTGGCAAGTTTGATGCAAGAAGTGATGAAGGAGTTTTGTAGGATATTCATCTTCGAGTAAAGCATACAAGGTATTCAACAAAAGAACACAATGCATTGAAGAAAGTGTTCATGTAATCTTTGATGAATCTAGTCAGCTTGAAAAATTGAAAGATCAAGATGAAGCTAAATTTGAGAAATTGGTACAGTTTCACAGAGATGGAGTCAATGTTGAACAGGATGTTGTAATGATCAAAGCCAGGATAATTGTGATCTTGATTTTCTTGAAGATGCAGGTGTTCCTAAGGAGGGACTTGGTCTAGCTGATGATCAAGAACTAGACAGAATAGGTGAAATTGAAGATGTTGATGATGATAGAGGTGTTGAAGTTGAAGGAGGAAACCAGATGCCAAAAAGGTCTACAGGGAAGCATCAGTCCTCTCATCCGCTGGACAATGTTATTTCTCCTCTGGATTTTGGCATTCAAACCAGATCCAAGATGAGGAATATGGTTGCCTATTCAACATTTATCTCACCCATTGAACCAAAAAATGTAAAGGAAGCCTTGAAGGATGCTGATTGAGTCAATTCTATGCAAGAAAAACTACATTAGTTTGAAAGAAGTAAGGTTTGGAATTTGGTCCCTAAACCAGTTGACAGAACCATTATAGGGACCAGATAAGTCTTCAGAAATAAGCTTGATGAACATGGTACTATTGTCAGATTTAAGTCATGATTGGCAGTTCAAGGGTATATACCCAGGAAGAAGGTATTGATTATGATGAGACTTTTGCTCCTGTGGCAAGGATGGAGGCAATTAGAATTCTCATAGCCTTTTCAACCTTCATGGGCTTTAAGTTATTTTAAATGGATGTCGAAAGTGCCTTCCTAATGGGTACTTGAAAAAAGAAGTGTATGTCAAACAACCTCCTGATTTTGAAGACGTTGATTATCCCAATCATGTTCTAAAATTTGACAAGATTCTTTATGGACTCAAGCAAGCACTAAGAGAATGGTATGGGAGATTGCCTAAGTTCTTGCTTGAAAATGGTTTGCAAAGAGGGAAAATTGACAATACTCTATTCTTGAAGACGAGGAAGAAATTTGCTCATAGTCCAGATATATGTTGATGACATTATTTTTGGGGCTACATTAGATCCTCTATGTGAAGAGTTCTTAAGTCTCATGAGAAGTGAATTTGAGACGAGTATGATGGGTGAATTGAGTTACTTTCTAGGTTTGCAAATAAAGCAATCCTCGAATGGAATTCCTATCTGTCAAGAAAAGTACATCAAAGAACTGCTAAAGAAGTTTCAAATGGAGGATGTTAAGCCTATTGATATGGATGTGGATGGAGTTTCTTGAGCAAGGCTCTCTTGACGGTGATAGATGTTCTCGTGATGGAGTTGTTGCTCCTCTCTGTATAGTTGTACCATTCCCCTATTGTGCCTGATGTTCTTGTGATATCATATGATTTAAATTCTATTGCAAAATAGATGGTGTCGTCCATGAAGATTTATGACGAGAAAGGGAGGAGGAAAGGTCACCAGTGATCGGAAGGATTGCACCAAACAGTCTAGACAGAATTCTAAATCTGATTCTCCTTTCTAGTGAATCCAAATATCAAATTCTTAGGCACCTTATATACTATGAAAATGTTTTGATAGCATATAAAGTGAAAAAGGCAGAAAAATAACTCATATTAAATTGATGATGAAACAAGATAGCAAGGCTCCTTATATAGAATTCTCAGGCTATACTTGTAAGTTAATCTATAAAGCTAAGATAAAAAACCCATTTAATATTAGATAAGATGCATACCTATAAAACCATTTGGTTTATCAGAGCCGATGCACATTTGGCTACGTGTTCTCATTGCTCCTCTTACAATTCACGGTGGAATAGGGTGACTTCCATAAGTTTAGGGAGATGAGAGGGGATCTCGCCATATATCTATAAGCATCATGCATCGACCTTATGGGCCTCCACAAAACATGTTTTATTAGGTCTTCATAGGCCCTACACAACTAGATTTAGGTCCAACAAGGAACCCCCACCTATATCTGAAATGATTCAAGCCCAACAAGGAATTCAACTTATAGACAACTTGGTCATATCCATCAACTATATTTATTTAGTCCGTTTATAAATGGCAATAATTAAGTTATTGTTAGTTTACATTTAGTGAAAATTTCAATATTTGGACAATTATTAACTTGATCTTAAATTTATTAAAAGTTTGAGGAAAATGTTATTATGTAAAACAACTCTCGGGCTAAACAAACATTAGCGATAATTTAAGTACTGTTCTATGTCCATGTTGACAGTTTTGCTTGACTAGACCATTTTCGATGTGACGTTAACAGTATGTGTTTATGGCTAATGTTTGTTTAGCCCAAGAGTTGTTTTACATAATATCATTTTCCTCAAAACTTTTAACACATTTAAGATCAAATTAATAATTGTCCAAATATTGAAATTTTCACTAAATGTAAACTAACAATAATTTAATTATTGCCATTTATAAATAGACTAAATAAATATAGTTGATGGACATGACTGAACTGTCTATAAGTTGGATTCCTTGTTGGGCTTGAATCATTTCATATATTGGTGTGGATTCCTTATTGGGCTTAAATATAGTAGTGGAGGCCCCTATGAAGACGTAATAAAACATGTTTTGCGGAGGCACATTAGGTCAAGGCATGATGCTTATAAATATATGGCTAGATCCCCTCTCGTCTCCTTAACCTTAAGGAAGCCACCCTATTCCACCGTGAATTGTAAGTGGAGCAATGAGAACATGTAGCCAAATGCGCATCGGCTCTGATAAACCAAATGGTTTTATAGGTATGCATCTTATCTAATATTAAATGGTGTTCTTGATCTTAGCTTTATAGATTCACTTACAAGTATAGACTGAGAATTCTATATGAGGAGCCTTGCAATCTTGTTTCATCATCAATTTAATATGAGTTATTTTTCTTCTTTTTTCACTTTATATGCTATCAAAACATTTTCATAGTATATAAGGTGCCTGAGAATTTGATATTTGGATACACTAGAAAGGAGAATCAGATTTAGAATTTTGTCCAGACTGTTTGGTGCGATCCTTCCGATCATTGGAGGCCTCCCTTTCTCGTCATAAATCTTCATGGACGACACCATCTATTTTGCAATAGGATTTAAATCATATGATACCACAAGAACATCTGGCACAACAGGGGAATGGTACAACTATACAGAGAGGAGCAAAAACTCCATCACGAGAACATCTATCATCGTCAAGGCCATGGAATGGGTATGTGCAATTCTGCGAGAAACATCCAAGACAAAGGGGAAGGTGGAAGAAAAAAAATGCTTTTGCAGAGATTTACTGTGTGTAAGGAACTTCAATAAGTATGGAAGGTATGTTAATTTGATAAATGTTAAAGGTAGAAGAAGGGCTATCATCATAGTCCTTGCACGAACCCCTAACTCAGGATGGACACTGATTGCTGAGAAGATTGGAAGATTCATCAATAGTTATAAGCATGTGGGGAATATAGAGACACATAGATAGGTCGACAGAAATATTCCTTATGTGGATATGCTAAAGAGTAATAAATGGGCCAATAAAGGGTAGAAGGATATACCAACGGAGGAGATAACAAAGAGGGGGCACAGAGTTTGCATTAATGGGGATACAAACATGCAGAGCGAGGTACTGAAGAGAAGTTTGGTGTCGAATTTATGAGTACTAAAGGTGAGGCACCAACCTTGTTAGAGGTGAGAAAATGGGCTAATAACTTATAGGAAAAAGGTCCATGGTCTGTACATTTATGAAATGGGGGAAGGTCTTTTTCTTCTTGAATTCGCATCCAGGTTAATCGCGGAACAAGTCGTTGAAGGAGACTAGGAATGGAGAAACTTTCCGATAAAAATGCAATATGCCCAACAGTGTGTACATCGGCGAGGAGAGACATACCCGACACGATTTGGATCAGGTTGGTGGGTCTGCGGTTGTGCTTTTGGGAACATCATACTTTCAAAGCCATTGGGGATTTCTTATGTGGGTGGATAGAAACAGAAAAAGAGACACAACTGCGGAACCACCTCAAATGGGGGAGAATCAAAATCAAAGAAAATGGATCTGAAGTGCTAAAGTAACAATAAATGATGGCTCTTTTTTCTACACGATGTAGATTTGGACAAAAGTTCCAGCAAAGGTGGTCATCGGAGGATGAAATTCAAAATTTTGGTCAGGAGGTCTTTACCCAGTGGTCACCTGTTGATAGACCAAAAGTTTCTCTAGAGGGCTCTACTTTGAACAAAGGTGCAACAAGAAAAACTGTCCAGCCACTTTGGTACTTGTAACACAAAATCGGGCTTTATTGGCAACCAAAGCCCAAACACAACTCCGGGTCAAAGCAACTAAATAAGCCTACATAAATCAGGAATCAGGAAAAAATAAAAAAGTATATGTCGGGCACATGCCTTTTAATAAGTATCTGAGTAGAATTAAAATGTTGGCAACTTAGTTCTTAGAAGCTCTTAACCACTCGGAGTCTTCATCGAAGCTTCAGCAAGGAGTAATTTCTATAGAGAAAGGATCCCCTTCAAAGAAGACATGGGGAAAGATCTGACACATATCAAGAGATAGCTACACACAATACGAGTAACGAAAACAAGAGTGTTCAACGGCAGGAGAAAGGAAATTGTTCAATGGAGTCGGACGTTAGTTGCGATGAACATAACATGCAAATCCAACAAATTCATGATGCCGAACTGGTAGCTTCGAATATTCTCAAAAACCCTAATAGAGAGGAGATCGAGGCTTCTAATTGGATCAATTCCCACATTCTGGGATTAAACGCCACCTATAGAGTTGCTTTTGAAGGTTTCAGGGAAGAGACTCTTGCCCTATTGATGAGATTGGATGAAAGAAATGCAACCTTTGAGAACAACACAACAGAAGGCACAAATACCACACCTAGACATTAGGGGATTAGGAAGAATGAACTAAGAAATCTGCAATCTAGTTTAAATCAGGAAGTAGAGGGGTCCAGAACAAGGGAGAGAGTTCTTAACTTGACTTTTAAATGAAGATAAAGTTACTCTCATGGAATGTAAGGGAGCTTAACAATATGTCCACCAGGAATATTGGTAAGAGTTCATTGCTACTATGGAAGTCAAATATCTATTGTTTTCAAGAAACAAAGGTGAGTAGGGGGGTGGAAAACATTGCTAAACAGTTGTGGTCTAGCAGATGGATGAGTTGTGGAGGATATATAAAAGCAGACTGGAGCAGGGGTGGAATCCTAATCATGTGGGATTGTAGAGTTTGGATGGGGAGTTTGGTAGAAATAGGCCAGTACTCAATTACCTACAGATTTGATGTAGTACAGAGTGCTTTTAGTTGGTCTCTCACTGAAGTGTATGCTCCTCACACCAGGAGTGAGAAACTAGTTTGTTGGGAAGAGGTGGCTGCAGTCAAAGAGCTATATGGAGGACCTTGGTTAACTTGTGGTGACTTCAACACTGTTAGAGTTATGATAGAGAGGAGAGGATGCAGCTGTATCACGGATGTGACGATTGATTTTTTCAACTGGATTGAAGAGATGGAACTTCATGACCCTCACCTAAAAGGAGGGATGTTCACTTGGTTTAGAGGTGCTAATCACCACAGTGCTGCTTGACTTGAAGGTTCTTATACTCGATGAAATGGGAGGAAGCTTATAGGAACATTAGATAAGTGGTCATGGCCAGAGTCACATCTGATCCTTGCCCAGTCATGTTGCAATGTGGAGACTGGGACCAGAGAAAGTCATATTGTAAGTTTGAGAACTGGCGGCTCGAAGTTGACAGCTTTGTGGGGCTTGTTCATAGCCGGTGGAATGAATTTGAAGTGGTGGGCTGCCCAGATTACAATCTCAGTGTGAAGCTGAAGATGTTGAAGCAAAAACTCAAAGCATGGAGCAAATCAGTGTGTGGGGAGTTATGTAACGGGAAGAATAGTCTTCTGAATGAATTAGTTGAAATTGATTCAACACAAAATACTAGAACTCTATCAGAAGATGAGCTATTGGTGAACGCAACAATGCTGTGGAGTTGGAAAAAAATGAGGAATCAAGGTGGAGGCAAAAGTCCAGATTTCTCTAGCTGAAAAAGGGGGATAACAACACTAGGTTTTTCCAAAGAATGGCAACATCCCATAAGAGATACAATAACATTGACCGATTGATAATCAATGAGGAGGAGGTCAAGGAGCCAGATGCTATCAAGGTTAGTATGATTGAATTTTACAAGAAACTCTATACTGAATCTAAAATGTGGAGGCCCTCTTTTGAGTATGTTAACTGTCCAACAATCTCTCAGGAGGAGCAACAGTGGCTGCAAAGGCCGTTTACTGAAGATGAAGTGCTAAATATTATCAAACAATGTGATGATGAAAAGGCCCCCGGACCTGATGGCTATATGAGTTTCTTCAAGGCTTGTTGGGCAACCTTGAAGAAAGATTTGATGCAAACTATACAAAATTTCCATCAGAATGAAGTGTTTGAGAAATTATTTAATGCCACTTTTATAGCACTAATCCCCAAGAAATATGGAGTAGAAGAACCGAAGGATTTTAGACCAATAAGTCTGATTGGTGGAGTATACAAAATAATAGCCAAACTCCTTACAGAAAGATTGAAGACTGTCATGGGAGAATTTGTAGATGAAATCCAAATGGCATTCTTGAAAGGTAGACAGTAATGGATGCAGCATTGTTGGCCAATAAACTTGTGGACTGTAAGGTGAAGCAGAACCTACCTGGAGTTTTATGCAAACTTGGCATGGAGAAGGCTAAAGATCATGTCAATTGGTCATTCCTCCTAAAAATTTTGAGGTATATGGGCTTTGGGAACAAATGGATCAACTAGATCAAAAAATGTATATCTACTAGAAATTCTCTCTTATCATCAATGGTAGTCCAGAAGGTTTCTTTCAATCACAAAGAGGTCTGAGGCAAGGTGACCCAATGTCATCTATTTTTGTTTATCTTAGCAATGGAAGGCCTTAACGCTATGATCAGGAAAGCAAGTGAAAATGGGTGGATAAAAGGTTTTTCTGCAAGTTTTAACAGGGGAAATACTATGGAAATCTCACATCTGTTATATGCAAATGATTCATTGGTATTCTGTGGAGCCGAAGTAACTCAGATCAGGCACTTGAGGGCCATCCTAACCATTTTTGAGGACATCTCAGGACTTCATGTTAATTGGCATAAGAGCTGTCTATATCCAATTAGCCAGGTTACCAATATGCAGCTACTTGCTAAGAGCTTAGGTTGCCAAATGGCCTCTCTACCAACTTAATATCTTCAGATGCCTCTTGGTGCAAAAAATAGAGAGTTAAATGGAGTGAAGTGCTGGAAAAAAGTGAGAAAGTTGACAAGATGGAAGAGCCAATACCTATCCTTGGGGGGCAAGATTAAGTCTCATAAAATCAGTAATGGATGCCCTTCCAACTTACGTGATGAGTTTTTTCCCAATTTCAAGAAGCATAGAGAAGAGAATCAACAAGCTAAGGAGTGTCTTCCTAAAGCAGGGGAACAAAGAGAAGATTGGGTATAATCTAGTTAAATGGGATGAGGCGACTCTAAGCAAACATCAAGGGGGTATGGGAGTCAAAAGGCTGAACATACAGAATGTCAGTTTATTGAAGAAGTGGCTGTGGAGGCTCTATAATGAAGACACGGCATTATGGAGAAGATTCATCTCTCTAAAATATGGTCTTCAAAGTAATTGGATCACTGAGGAAGCAACTGGTGTTTTTGGGTGTTCTGTATGAAAAACTATTAGAAGACTATGGCTTCCTTTCTCCTCCAATATATCATTCAAAGTTGGAGATGGTGTAAAAACTATTTTCTGGAATGAAGAATGGATAGGGGATAGGAACCTGGAAACCTTATTCCCTGACTTATTTATTTTGAGTGTACGACAGTTGGCCACAGTGGCACAGGTATGGAGCCCTCAGGGGTGGGACTTGATTTTTAGAATGGCTCTGAATGACTGGGAGATTAGTTGAGTAGTAGGATTGTTGCAGGTATTGAACTTATTTCCAGGTGTTTCAGAGAGACCTGATAGCCCAATATGGAAGTTACAGAACAAAGAAAGCTTTACTGTAAAATCATGTTACTGGAATATGAACTCTAACCAGACTATGAGAATGGAGTGGCCATGGAAGCTAATCTGGAAGTTCAATATCCCCCATGGGTTGTCATGTTTCATATGGCTGGTGACCAGAAAAGGATGTTTAACCCATGAAGTGTTACAGGGAAGAGGTATACAGATTTGTTCAAGGTGTTATATCTGTGAAAAAGAGGCAGAGGTCAACAACCACTTTTTCGACATTGCAAAACAGCTGTAAATCTATGGGACATGTTCTCATGTATACTTGGAGTTAGCTGGGTAATAACCAGAACCTCTTTGGACATGCTGAAACAATGGGAAGGAATGGGCAAAAGTATAAGATCAAAAGAGGAATGGTGGAAATGTATTCCAGCTTGCATCTGGTGGACACTTTGGAAGGAAAGGAATGAAAGATCTCATGACGGGCAAGCTAGCAGCATTCAGAAGATCAAAATGAAGAGCTTGAGAGTTGAGTCTACTGTATTTTTGGTGTAAATAGGACACGGTGGGAGAGGTAGAAAGTCTAGTGGACTTCATAGAACAATTGTAAAGAATTTCATGGGGGGCTTATTTGGTTTCCATGATGCCTCTAGGGGATTGTAAATCCCACCTCATCAGTCTTCCCTGATGAGTCTTTTGATGTGAATGCAAAGTTACTTGTATCAAAAAAAAAAAAAAGGGTACCTAAGAATTTTTGCTTCACTTGAAGGGCCTTAAGTCATGCTGTTCCAACTCAATTTTGAATCTTGTATCCTTCCATCACTCCTGATGAGATTCTCTATTTATGCATCGTGCAGCTTTTCGCACGCTTAGTGTTTTGACAAGCACTTCTTATCTAGTCATCTAATCTATTGATTGACCACACTAGAATTTAATTTTATCGAGATGAATAAAAAAGTGTAAGTTGTCAAAATTTCTATTCACATAGCCTCCAAGGTTTTGGTTTAGTGGTAAGGGCTCAATCCAAGTGTGATTAGTAGGTGCACGTCACATGAAACTTTTCCATTGACACAAAATCTAGTATTTAAAAAGGAGTAGGATAAAGAGACAGGTCCATCCCCCCTCCATGCTTCGAATCTGTGGATTAGGGTTGGGCCAAAAGTATTCTTCTTCTAGTGTTTACATATAATCAAAGAGCTCAAGTTTAACAGTGCATCTATTACATGCCTCTAACATACTATGATATTAGCTAGTATTCCAGTTTAACTGACTTGTTCCGGTGCTTATGTAATCATCCAATTAATAGCAACTGTATTTTTTTTTTTTTTGCTTTCACAAGAAAAAGACCAGATTAATTGACATTTTAAGTTAGCTGAATACTTTTCACAGAGCAGTAACACATCACATAGTTCTGATAACAATATCAATAAGGTGCTCATTTGCAAGTCAAAAGGTTTAGAAAGGTTTCTTATGAGTTCTGATTCCTTATTTGAGTTAATAACTTAATTCTATCATATTTATCATAAGAATCAAGTATATGCATGGAAAACTTAAATAATATGATTTATATACTCCAAATTGGGGTCCAGTAGAATATATATAGATTCTTTGTTTATTTCTCGGTTAATTGTACAGGGTTTTGATTTTGGTTATAGTTAAATCACAATAATCTGGATTTTTCATAATTTTACGTGACCTAACTCCTTTGTAAGGATGACTCCTTCACTAGATGTTATTCTTTTCTTTATCACACTTCATAATAGAAGTGGTTGTGTGTGTTAATATGTAATATTTTCCATCGAGTATTCTTCTTATTTGTTTCAAGGGTGGCAGTGGGAGAGAAGGATTCTTATATACTAATGTATTTCAAAAACTGTTGGGATTATTTGATTTTCTTTTACAGGACTATCACGTCTGATTAATTTGAAGGTGTCATTGAATTTGCAATAAACTAATCTAAACTTGTTTCTTTCTTATTTTCCTTTTCTTTTTTTTTGGCAGAGTTTTGTAGATAATATTCGAAAATAGTCGTGAGCGTAATTTTATGAATGGTTCTATTAGTTGAATGTTGGTATATTTGAAGGTTTATTTTACATTACTAATTCTAAGTCTTTTATGCAGGTCAAAGGGTTTCTAGCTCGGGTCATGGTAATCTTACAATCCATAATATCACTGTAAATACTGGAGAGGTAAATTATTAGTTGTATCTAATATCTCTTGAAGCCTTGTCAAAAAAGCTCGTACCTGTGAAAGTTCTTTTTAGCATGATATGAGTTGCATGTACAATCCCCTTCTCATCTTTCTTTTAGTTTTATATGATGCATCTCTTTCCCAGTTCATTTTACTTGCTAGTTATACCATATTTCTTATTTCTTTCTCCAAATTGTCACATTTAATGGGTTCTTGTAAGAAACAAACTTGATGATTGATGGGTGTTCAGAAAAGTTTTAATACCCTGGAAATGGTAGTGCATGTATGTTTTTGCCTTGACAATATAATTTAAAGCCCCCCAACCCGCCACCAGTATGAAAAATGGTGAACTGCTATTTGCCATGACATCTCAATAACAAATTGCTCATATTTTGATGAATTCTTTAGGATGTTAGCATGAAGGTTTTATCGTTCTCTCAACAAGGATCTTGATCAATATGTATTCTCTCAGCAACTTGTGTAATCTCTCGTGTCACATTTCGTCTACCAGATACTTCTGGTGGTAATTTGACATTTGAGGTGCTGCATCTTATCACCTTGCTTTTGTTATGGTTAATTTTCTTATTTATGTTGTACCAATATCCTATTGAAGAGCTATAGACATTTACTTGCCTCTATGTCAGGGGCCATTATGTGATGTTGTTTTCTGGCCTATCAAACGATGTAGTACTATGCAATTCTGGTAATTAGGTGTTAGGAAAGGTTATTGATGTATTGATGAAATATTCACCCTCAGTAATTTGCTTAAATAGGGGTGTTCATGGGTTGTTTTGGGTCAATTATTGGTCAAAATCAAAATCAAACCAACTTAATCGGTTTTTAAATTTTCAAAATCAGACCAAACCAATTATAATATATATTTATCGGTTTGGTTCGATCATTAACCATATACAAAAATAAAAGTAATGATACATTCAAAATGAAAAAGAAGTGACAACAATCCGTTCAAAATGAAAAATAGTTAGAATGACTGATATTATAGAATTTTCAATCACAAAATTTACTGCGAGTAAAGTTTGAAATACATCATTTTGGCCTAGAAGGAAGAAGTAGTGATATTTCTAGTTCCACCAAAAATTGTCATAGATATACATGTACATGAAATCAATGAGATAAATACTCTCTTCTTGAGCATTTATGCTTTCATAGTAGATTGAAAAATAAAATTTGATGAATACGTATATAAGATCTTCAAAATTATTTTTATAAATAACGTATTATGTATGTATAATCATAAATATATGAATATAATTTGTCGGTTCGGTTTGGTTATATTTCTTCAATTTTTTCAAACAAATCCAAACGCAAACCAGACACTATCGGTTTTAAAAAAAACTAAAACCAAACCTAACCCAAATAAAATTGGTTTGGTTCGATTTGGATTGGTTTTTATCCATACCGTGAACACCCCTACACTTAAATATTAAAGCTTCTTTGTTCTTCCACTTTTCAGTTTTGCCTTTGTATCTCTAGGTATAAATATTGGCTAACTCTGGAAACTAATGGATTTTTTCTAATAATGTGAAAGACTCTTATTTGGTGAGTCAATAATCACATTAATGCCAAGCATATTATTTGTTGAAAGAATTAAGGAAATTGATCTTATTGGTGCACTTTCATTCTAAGGCATGCATGGAGCTTTTTTTACCTTAGAACTTTTGTTTTCATTCTTTTGCTCCCTTAGGCGTGGACCAGGTGTACATGTAGTCTACGGTATCATCCAAGTCCCTCGTATCGGTTTATGATAGGCATTATAGAGAAAATGTGATTCTATGTCAGTTTATTGTCTTTGGTTGACGTTTGCATATAAACTTCCTCTTCGATTCTTCCTATAGGGCCGGTATGATATACTTTCTTTGACTGGATCATTTAAGCATTCTGAGACCGGAGGAATAAGAAGCCTATCTGGTGGAGTGAGTGTCATTCTATCAAGCCCCGATAGACATGTCATTGGTGGTCGAGTTGCTGGTCTGTTGGTAGCTGCCTGTCCTGTGGAGGTATTGATTCTCCTTCATTTAGTGTGCTATTTATGCAGTAGGAGTCACTTTGTTCTAATCAACAAATAAATGTAATATTCTTGTGAACATATTATTGAACTTACTTCCAAACACAGTGGTTTTTCAGTTCTAATAGTTTTGACATAATTCTCTGTTGGTATGAATCAGATCATTGTGGGCTGCTTTTTTCCTGGAAATTAGCATGAGAAGGCGTGAACTGCATATCATTTGCTTCCTATTGATTCATATCCAATAAGGTCTTTCTAGTAATCTATACTACATTTCTAGAAAGTATTTCCTTTGCCTTCTTCCCATCTGGTGTCTAGTATTAGATTGTGGATGTACAATGGCCCCGGAAAATATAATTTCCATTTGTTGTAAAGATTTTCTTTCAAGTTTTAGCAAATGCTAAACCTCTTCTCATGGCAAAGCATGTGAACTGCTGCAGTCCTCTTCGGGACAAAATATTTGATCATTGGCTTTTTGAAACTTGTGTCTTGTATTGTTGCCTTCACGGCAAGTCTTTGGGCATTAATTATGCTTTTATCATAGTATTGGGATTACACATTCATAGAATGCAGATACAAGGGAAAAGTGCCCACATGCAGAGGTGAATCTAGGATTTGTAGAACATGGGTGGACCACTAAAAAAAAAGAAGGTTAAAATGCATTAGATGGGAATTGATCCAAGTCCCTAATGTAAATAACTCATCATTTAACAAGGTGTGCCAACAGATAATGTTATATTGACATATACAAAAAATACCTAGTTGTACAGATAGACAAAGGTTCACGTGCTCCATATTTTGGCCTTAAATATGCCGCTGCTCATATCTTTCGGGGTGGCTCAGTGGTTTGGACTTGAGATTTTCATCTTGGAGGTCTCATGTTCAAAACCCTTGCCAGCGAAAGCAAGGGGCTTACCTTCTGGGTCAAGCTTGCCTAGTGCGGGTTACCTCTCCTATATGGTTTGCGAGCTATTGCATAGGAGTGGAGGGTTTACCCTATGCGCATCTAAAAGGTAGCGGCTACGAGTTCCCCTTGTAGACTACTTGTCTTACTTTATGTAACGATGCTCGACTGGAGATGACGCATTTAGAGAAATAAAGAAAGATCTGAGAAGTGGAAACATTTCCTCTTTAGTTTGAGATGATATTCTGATGCTATTAATAATCTTACAGGAGCAACTATAGTCAAACATGATGCTACAAAATGTTCACCAAAATTAACAGTATGAAGAATCAAACTGTTCTTGTGCGACTCCGTTTTGGTCATCTCCAAAACCTTCCTGTTTCCTTCATATTGTAGAACTTTGCTATTACTTCCAGAATTTTCATCTTGTCCAACTTTATTTAAAGAAGATTGTACATCAAACTCGTTTACCTTTCCGGGAGTAAGATCCTGCTGAAGGTCATACTTGATTTTGTGATTTCTAGTGGGTAGCACCTGCAGATTTACCTTACTGGTTGCACTCATAGCTTCACCATCCATCTGTGATATTGTACCTGTTAGGAAGACTGCAAGCATGTTCGAACTCACCATGCTTTTGTCTGTCAATTATGGATTTCTTGATGTTGTCGACATCTTGGTGGTAGATGTCTGCAGCCATGATTTCTGTTGCCATTCAAGAATCGACTGGCTTTGATACCAATGTTGTGTTCTTAATCGACTAAGTACACTTCTGAATTTAGTACCTAAGAAGCTAAGAATGGAAGAATAGCTACATCACTACTTCCAACTTTGCTTTACATAAGTATCATAAAAGAACACTCAATAAGGGCACTAAATGACGGATTCAAGCAATTTTGTCTAGCTTCTGGACTTGATGGAAACATTGGCAAAGGTGGTGTTACTTGGAAGGGGTGAAATCAATAAATTGCAAGCAACCAAGTGTTGTACAACTGCTTAAGAGTGTTTTGTTCTCCATCCGATCTTTCTGGGCTCAAGTATTTCTACTGCCAAAGAAGATAGTTAAGTTCATAGAAACTATGGGTGTGTTTGGTATTTCCAATTTTTTCATGTTTGGTTTGCTAAATGTTTTCTAAATCAATTCATTTTCCTCAAATTTAAGGAAAATAATTTCCTTCCAAAAATTAAGAAAACATTTTCCAAAATTGTTATCCAATTTCAAATTGATTTTTTTAATCTCATCCCTACCACAACTCCCCTCCCTCACAAAAAATTATTTTTTTAAAATAAAAAAAAGAAATAAAAAAAAGATTATTTTTTAAATTTTTTTAAAATTTTGAAAATTTCACAAATGTTATTGCATATCTAATATTACAAGTTCCAAAAGTTATAGTTACATAAATGTTTCGTATTTAACCCACAAGTTTTTTAAAAAATAATTATTTTTTAAATAAATGAAATTAGATGCAACTCTCCAAATAATCTTACACAGATCCAGACAGCCTGAAAAAATAGTTCAAGTCTGCAGAAAACTTGATTTTACTAACACCATCTATGGTTCGTAAAAGTAATCATGGATCATAAATGGGTTCATGAATTCGACTTTTGAGATTGAGATCTGGACTTGAGTTTTATGATTTTTACATCTAAAATTAAGTTAGTAAGATTAAATCTAAGGCTTTTACTCAAGTTTCATGAGATTTCGAATTGTTCTTGATCACTTTTTCTTTGAATTCTGATTCTTACCATCTATATTGTGATTCTTCTTGCATGTGAGTTCTTGATTATTGATCATGTGTATTCCATCATATGAACCCTAATTAGCTAAGGATTGTTGAAAGTTTTTGCACAATTTTCATCATGTATTGTTTTTAGAATTAAAGGGAACTCAAGTATTTGCAAGTTATCATTTTAAGAGAACACTAAGCATTCCAAAAGTACTATTTTCATAGAAAAAGCATTACTAGTTTTAAAAGAAAATATGAGCAATTTTAGAAGGGAGTTTCAGTTTAGTTTTTCAAGAAGCATTATTGAGCATATGCTCAAAGTATCAGATTTTTAATTTTTCCCTAAAGATGGACTATTTTTCTGTAGATGGAGTTTTATTCAATATTGAGCATAAATGCATGCTTTGGGAGTATTATTGTGCATTGATATGAGTCAGGATAAGACAAAACATCACAAACCCCATAAATTGTGCCGCCGGCATAGGATAGATCATGTTATTGGTTTGGGCAACTCCTCATAAAAAGCCTCTGGTAAGGGCTTAGTTATTGGATCCATCAGTTTTTTATTGTTCTACACTCTGGCAAGGTATAAAATGGCTCTTGTTGTTCCATTCACTCATTTTACATATTATACATTTTATACATTTATGTTATTCGACGTGCATAATTTTTTACGTAGATACAAATGTTCAAGATCCACGATAGGTGCTCTATTGATATTCACTTTCCGTCAGCCTTTAATAGACCTCCTTGCTTTTTGAAAGACTCCATTTATTTATGTATTTCAATTATTAGACATTCATTTATTAGCCAAGTAGTCATAGATCTTGTTCCGACATCTATATCAATTTAATAGAGACTTCATAGATAGGATAGTAAATCAGTTAGTCTTCATATTCAGATGTTTTAAAACCTTATTATTCATTATATTGAGAATTATTTTCGAACTTTGTTTAAAGTATGATTGAGAGGTTTTTAATTATTTAAATGATTTTAAATGCTCATCTTTCGTAAAGCTTCCATATATGAGTTCAGTCTTTCAATCAGTATGCCAGGTCAAGAATTCACTTGGAACCAACCATGATTCTGGATGTCAACCACACCTAGGGTATAGGCTCAAAGCAAGACACCAGAGGAGTAATGTTCAACGAATACATTAAAGTAACCGTTCCATATCAATTTCAAAACATGTTGATAATCTATGACAACACCACTTGTTCTGTTTATCACCCATCACTTCATTAAACTCTTTATCTTCACAGTCTTCTGCTTTTATCTGAAGAACATCTACTAATATTGCAATTCCATCAGCTTTTTACTTTTCATTTGTTCAACATCACGAGACAAAATATAATAGGGATAAAGAAAAAGATCTTGCATCCTACTAAAAGCACCCTGAATTAGCAATGTCGTCTTAACGGGGAGCAAAACAAATGGACAGCATAAGCTTGCAGAAGACCATGTTCAATACAACATAGTGGGATTTTAGTTTGGTGAAGGTCAAGTTACTATGTCACTCAAAATCACACCCTGCAGTACATATATAGAACCCAAAAAACTGCAGTTGCTCAAAAATTGGATAAGGAGGGGGTCATGAGAGCTTCAAATCTGCAAGCGGATCTGCTATCTCTAAACTCTGAACTTTCAAGAATGATGATTTAGAACAAGCCAGTATATATGAGCAAATGCAGCAGTTCCAAGTACATATACTTTGGCTGGAGAATAGAACCTACAGAGACTCTTCATCATCTTCCAAGGCACTGTAAATCAACCTGTAGAAATAGAGTCTTGGTCAAGAAAGGTCTTACTCATGAGAATTTCTGTAACAAATAGTGGGCTTTTTAGCCAAAATAAAAAGAACAAAAAAGGATGCCTGCTTTTGTACCATAAGTCTAATCTTAAGACAGAAATTTGGATATGAAGCACTATCTAATTTACTTACCAAAATAATGATATGAAGAGGAGAAGGATGATATAGCCTAGTTTGAAAAGCCTCTGTTTCTTTTCCCAATTAAGCTGATTAAAAATCTCTGTCACATCAACAAGATGCTGCCTTCTCGTGTACCTAGAGCATGAAGCAAACATAAAAAATTGTTTGATGAAACCCATCAGCAACATTAGAGATGTTCGATATCTAATTAAATCTCAATCACTTAATCAAGCACTAACAAGTTCCCTCAAATAAAATCAATGAATACATGTTGTGAGGCACTTTGAATGCATTTGAAGAGAGGGTAATGGAAGGTAAAAAAGAACTGCTTCAGTTTCTGCTAGGATGTAATGTAGATTCTTTAACCACTTAGTATTGGTTATGTCTACATTGGCTTTTCGAAAATTAGTACCGGCTCTTCAGTGGATTTCCATTGTTCTATTAAACATTGATTCAAGCCAGTGTATAAGACATCTTTTTTGTCCACCCTAACAGAACTTTAATATAGTCTTTCCTTTAGTTTCACATAGCATTGCCTCCCTGGACTTCCTGTCATCAATAAAATGTAAGCAAGAATAACAGATCCTAGCAATATTTTGAGTAATTTTACCATTTCTTTGGTTTGGTAAAAGGCTCAAAGGAAACCCTTTTTTTACAAGAGGGATACATAAATAAGCAAAAGGCTTTTTAACAAACTCAGCCAAGCACATGAAAACTTACTAGTTTCATCTCTGAATTAATCTATTAAATAATATCAGTAAAAACCCTCCATTTTCGAACAACAAACAACTCGGCTTATTAGACTTCACTTCAATCTGTTTTCCCCTGTTTGCAACCATTCCATTACAATAATAATTTTGTAAAAAAATATGGCTTTCTAGAACTAGAGCTCTCCAAGTCAGGACTTCTAGCAAACACCTGACCTAATATAAGTATGCCAACAACGACTAAATAATAATTGGTGATATCACCTATTTTGTAAGGTATATAAATGTCACGCCCCAAATTCTTGGTGGGGAGGCTAGAGTGAGCAGACCAACTCTATACTATGTCTTACATCAAACAGCTAAAAGCCGCCCCAGATAAGATACACCCAGTGTTGTGAAAGGCAATCGCCTTGTCACCAATGGCGAGAGGCGAGGTGACCCTTCATCCGCTTTTAGCTTTGTGGCGAGACAATCTTCAAAAGGCAACGCCATAGCGACAATGGTGACAAAGGCATTGCCTTTTGTTTTTTCTTAAAAAAAGCGACTAATTTAGGGTGTTTTAAAAGTTAAAAGATAATTTTAGGGTTTTCTTTTCAAATTTGCATAGTTGCACTCTTAGACTTAAACAGCGACTCTAACCAAATTACCAGACTAGACTCTCTAGCGACCAACCAAATTTTTCTGGAGACTCCAAAGTCCAACCAATACACATTTCTTCTTTTCTTCTTCAGGTTTCATCATTCTGCGTTTCTTTTTTCTCCTTCTTCTTTCGACTTTAAAGTTACTTCTACCTCAGTTTTTTTCCTCACTATTGACTTCGATTTTTTTTTCTCATTCAGGTTCTAGACTTTTGGTGTCTACTATCTATTTTTAGTTTTTGAATAAATATTTGCTAATATGTTATTGAGATTGAGATTTTGATTGGTTTGGGCATGTGCAGAGATGAGGTGTTGACGCTCTTGTTAGAAGATGCGAAAGGTTGGATTTAGGGGTTACGCGGAGGGGTAGTGGTAGACCAAAAAAGTATTACGGGGAGGTGATTAGACAGGATATGACTCAGTTTCGTATCACTGAGGACATAACCTTAGATAGAAAGGAGTGGAGGTCGCGTATTAGGGTAGAAGGTTAGGAGGCTAATAGGGGTAGGATGATGTCTGGCCTTGTGATAAAGTAGGTTAGTAGAGGTAGCCGTGCCTCTATATATTGTATTGTTATTGTCCGTCATTTATTTTTGTTACTTTTATTGTCTTTATAAATTATCATTTGTTTTCCACTCTAGTCGTTTTGTTTCATATCTAGTATTTTCTACTTTTGGGAATGATATTTTTGAGATGAGAGCCTTTCGGAAACCACCTCTCTATCTCTATGAGGTAGTGCTAAGGTTTGCGTACATTTTACCCTCCCAGACCCCACTTGTATGATATCATTGGGTATGTTGTTGTTGTTGTGATATTAATTGATGTCGCACTTAAAAAAGGCGAGCATCTCACTACTCGCATCGCCTTGTGGTGAGGCAGACCCTTGTCACCTTTCGCTGTCCAAAACATTTGATACGCCTAACAATAAATCTTTCATTTTCATCATAGTTTATTCCAAGCAAGTTCGTACTAGTTTCAAGTGATAGTAGGTTATGGATGGGAAGCATTTAGCAGTCCTATGTCTTTTAGGGTTGGGAATGAGAGAAAGTTACGATTTTGAGGTCGCTGATGGTATGGGGATTAGGGATGGCAATAGGGTGAGGCGGGTTTAGAGCTATGCAGGGCGGGGCGAGTTTAGAGATATGTTGGGTGGGGCAGGTACAAGGAGGGTTGAAGTAATTATTTTTCAAATTAATGCGGGACGAGGTGGGGCGGGTTTAAGAAACCAAATAAGAACTTGAAGAAAATTAAATCTTTGTAATGAATAAACATAAAAAACACAAATTTTAACTTTTTTTCTAAAATTTAAACTAGACATGTCCGGTAAATTATTAGTTGTTGAAATATTGATTAAAATATGTTAATTAGCGATTAAGAAATAATTATTGAAATGTTAATTAAAAATAATTAATTTTGAGATGTTAATTAGCAAAAAATGAAAAAAAATTACGAATTTTTATTTTTCAAACTAAACTCAATCATAAAAGAAAAGAACTTGAAAATTTATGCGAGGTGAATTTATGCAGGGTGGGTTCGTATGGGGAGGGCGGAGTGGGTTGAAAATGAGAAAAATTGTCAAGCGAGGCAATTTAAAAAATTTGTGGATTGAACTCCCCCCCCCCCCAGATTGCCATCCCTAATGGGGATAACATTTTGAGGCTTACTTTTCCTAACATTCACAGATTCTCACGCCAAAGGAGATGATAGTCCAACAAGCCCAGATGGAGAATTTTTTTGGGATTTGTGTTTTCGAAGGAACTTGCAAGATTGGGAAGTAATGGAGTTCCAAAATCTAGTCGAGATGTTTCATAAACAAAGAACATCATTGGATAATCATGGTGCTGGAGATGGGTGCGAGGAACAATAAAGTTTTTCAGTGAAATCTTTCTATGAGAATCTTTTGGTGCGTGTGTGGGTTTGGGGGTTTCATTTCCGCATAGATTGATTTGTATTGCATTTCCACATAGATTGATTTGTATTCAAAGGTTCTGAGAAAAGGTGTGTTTCTTCACTTGTTGTAAAACAAGAGAGGTGATTCTAACGGCCAAAAATTTGAGGAAGGTTGTCTACGTTAGTTGGTGTTTTGTGTGCAAGGAATTGGATGAGGATGTTGACCATCTCCTCATTCATTGTTGGGTAGCCTCAAGGTTATGGTGGGAAATCTTTTGCTTGTTTGATATATCCTGGGTTACATCAAGCACTATAAAAGAGTTAATGTTCAGTTGAAATTGCAGCAGAGGGAAGAGAAGACACAGGACATGGAATGTTGCCCCACTAGCTCTTATGTGGGTCTTTGGAGGGAAAATGATAGAAGAGCTTTGGAAGATATTGAGATAAACTATGTAAGGAATAACCTCTTATCTCTTATTTCTTTTAGGTGCAACCTTACGGTTCCTTTATGTATAGAAGATCGGGCGTTGTTAGGAAGAACCATATCTTTTTGTAGGTTCTTTTACTCTTTTAGTATACTTCATGTATATGAGACCTTTTGTGTCCATGCTATTGATAAAATCAGTGTTATCAAAGGCGAAAAGCGCAAAAAAGCTCTAAGGTCACTTGGAACTTTAAGCGCAAAGCACTAACAAAACATGGGCTTCAATGAAAAAAGGCGCAAAAGGAGAAAATATACAAATATATATGTTTAGTCTAAGATTAATAATTCTAAACATGAATGACAAATATATGAACAAAGAAGTTGAAAAAATTTATGATAAAGTCAAACATGAATTGTTTAGTGTCTCTTCAACAAAGGCTCATTGGCAAGGAAAAGTATGTCTTACAGCCTTGATGACGACATTGAAGCACACATAAAGTGAGGCAACGTGCTCAACACATTTTGAGCCTCGCTTCAGGGCTTAAGCTCTTTAAGCGCACCTTTGACAATACTGGATAAAACTTCTTACTTCATCAAGAAAAAGAGATTGTAGGTCTTTGACATCTTCTCTATGTGATTTTAGAACTATCCATTCTTTTTACCACCTTCAATCATCATAACACCTGCAGCAGAATTGCAGGTTTATGTAGGATATAGCCAAACCATTTCAGGTTCTTTTATTTTTAGCTCTATGTGTGCTACTTGTCCCTCTGCCGAATGTTCTAATCTTGTCGATCTTGCCCAACAACACATCCATCTTTAACATTCACATTTTCTTATCACTCTTGTCACACTGCGCATTATAGGCAAATCATTCATTACAATATACCATTGAGATACTTCCCAACTATTTATAAGACTTGATTTTTTACTTTGATAGGTACTTTTCAATCAGACAATGACATACCATCCTGTAATGCTCCTCTTTTTCAGTCATGCCCATTCTCTTGGAAGATCAAGTCTTAATATAAAATAATTTGCATTTAGGCATCATAATCCCCTCTAATATCACCTTTATTTCTTCTTATGAGGATGAACTTGCAGTTGCAAATATATTCTATTTTACTTTTACCTATTCTAGACTCTCATTCTCTTAAGAGTATTTTTGACATTCAAATTTTCAGTTATTTTCCTTGTTAGCAAATTAACATAATATCATACGTAGATAACATGGAAACTAAATTGTTGTGTCGAAGCCTGAGTTTGCTCAAAAGTCCTACTCTGCCTCATGGGCATACCAACAATATGTCAACCAAAAGATGAGCAACTTGGCTTTCAGAGTCTTACAGTACACAAGGAACACTCAAGCTTTGGAACTAAATTTCAAGGGTTCAGTAAGATTCAATGTGGGGGGTAGGTTTAAGAATTGAGCAATGTGAAACTGGAACAAAGAAGACCACGCATGCTAATATGAGCCTGCTCAAATCACAGAATTGCATACCTGACATAACTTTACAAGTAACAAAATTGTGAGACACCCTAGATTTGCTGATAACCTTGACATTAAAAAATAACTCCATGTCACAAAAAATCCAGACTATCTACGCAGAAAATTTGTTGTGGAATTGTATGTACCAACTCATCTATTAAGCATAAATAACTAAATTGGGAATAAATTTTATTTATTATTTAGGTTAGACGCAAGCACGTGAACTTTTCTTGATTGATAAGTTCGGTGAACCTTAAGTTCAAGAACTCTGCCAACTTTTATACCATATTGAATTGTGTAATGTGACAATTATATTTATTTATTATGGGTTTGCTACAATTCTAAACAACGAAAGACAAGTAGAATGCCAGGCTGAAAAAAATTGAGAAAAGGAGTCTCTTCTGGACAACTTCATACTGCTCATGAAGTTTATAAACCACATTTCACTACCGCAAAGAAACATAGACCAGATTTCTATTCAACAGTTTATTGAAAATTAAAAATCCCAAGAAAACTATCAATGTTAAAAAGGGCAAGGGCAAGTCTGGTACACTAAAGCTCCCACTATGCGCAAGGTCTGGAGAAGGGCCCGACCACAAAGGTCTATTGTACGCAGCCTTACCTTGCATTTCTGCCAGAGGCTGCTTCCAAGGCAGCAACTTTAGCAGTTATTCCAAGGCTCCCCTTCAAGAGAACTATCATGTTAAGGAAAGCAAGTGTATAGGTGCTTAGTCTAGGTAAATGTACTTTATAAAGGGAATCAGAAGCAAATGATGCAGAAAATCGCAGCAGATGTGCATAATGGAGGAACAAAATCAAATCTCATTTCTACACATATTTGAGATCTCATCAGCATGCTATAACAACTAATGTGCTACCTCAACAGTGTTCACATTAATGCAGTAATCCACGGATAAGATAATCTGAATCAGATCAAACCTTAATTTCATTTACGGTTCAGCTGTGAAGCAAAAAGATGAGCAGAAACTTACAGTCTGTAATTGTAGTACATATATGGAACACATAGAAGTGCCATGACCCAATGCCCTGTTATCAAATAGAGCAAGCACAGAACTCCTTGTGTGATGAACTCAGGTAAAACAACTCCATTTATACGAGATGCAGAGTCGTATGGGTTGATATAATCAAACTCTAGATCTGATATGCACATCAGCTGTAACACATTTCAAATGTCAGACTTCTTCATCTTAGAAAAGAAAAAGAAAAAGATACAAACTCACTGCAGTTTTCTGCATGCTATATTCAACAGAAGATAGGGATTTGTCTTGCCGTACTTAAATAGAAGCTACCTAACAAGTATGTGATGTTGCTGAACAGTTTACAGTTCATGGTTCTTACAAATTAATATAAACATAAATGTATATGTATCAGTATATATATGTATGTGCGTATATATAGGATGTCTTCATAAGGAAAAAAAGAAATAAAGAGGATGTAAAATCTTTCTCCTGAAACTCCATCAGGACCAATTATACTTAAACTAGGAGGTAGTTGAATAAGACCAGAATCCTCATTTTCTGAATATCCAGCTTAAATTCAGTATAATCCCTAAGATAAAAACCTGCAACTAATTTAAAGCTAAAAGATTTTGTTCTATCTGCTGGACATTTATTATGCTGTCACTATTACTTGTCAATTTGAATTTGCATCAAAGCTCTCATTCGAACTTCATATATGAGAATTCTAAACAAGAACTCAAAACTTGGAATGAACCCAAGTGGAGGGTTTCTAGAAATCATTTACTCCCTCCATTTTAATTTCATTGTCATGTTTTGACTTTGCATGGAGTTTAAGAAAGTAGAAATACGTTCAGTTCTTGTGGTCTTAAATTTAAAATACGAAGAACTTACCCGAATGTCCTTTAAGCTTATGAACTTAAACATATAATGTGAAAAAGTGAAGTTAAAGAGTTGCCAAAAAAATGAAAATGACATTTATTTTTTAAATGGACTAGAAAAGATAAGTGTTGAAGGGGGAGCTTAGAGTAACGGGTAAAGTTGTTGTCATGTCACTGAGGCACAGGTTCAAGCCTGGAAATAGGCTCTGAGAGAAATGCAAGGTAAGACTGCGTACAATAAATTCTTGTAGTCGGATCTTTCTCGGGATCTCGAGCATAGCGGAAGTTTTAGTGCACCGGCCCTTTTCTAAAAAAGGTAAGTGTGAAAAATAAATCGAAACCTGGGAGTACCTCATAAGCTTACATCTTTTAGGTGATTATCACAGCTAAAACCAACATGATAATTCAAAAACCTAAAACAATTTATAATCAACATCTGCCAATAAAATATCATCTCACTAGACTGGGAAATCAAATCAACTAACAAAGAAACTAATGCAATACGAATCTCACGTTTGCATTATCAAATTAATCTAACAACTGAACTTAATTTATGCCCTAATTTTGAAGAAAATAAGGTGTTCTCTAAATAGCAATATATGATACTTTCGAGGTTAAAAAAAGAAGACTAAAAAGAGTAGGATTTAGGAGATAGACCTGAAAAACAACCATGACAAGGAGAGCAATGAGAATGAAGAAGAAGAGCAGCCATGCCCAAACATCAGCCATTTTTCTCTTGTTACAATGGATGAAAAAGGAAGATTAATAGGGCCAGGTGCGTGATGCGCCCCCGGTGCTTACTGGCAACAAGCAACGAATCGGAGGAAAAGGCGATTCTAATTTTCAAGCCGAAGTAACGATCCACTTTCGAGCCGGAGCCGGAGCCGGGAGTGTGTCTCGCTCGGAACTTTGAACCGGTGGGAGCAAGGCTTGGTTATATGATAAAAACCTTTGGGCAAAGGAAAGGGGAAATTATATATATATAAAAAAAAATAAAAAGTTTAAAATAAAAGGTAACTCATTTTTTATTTATATAAAAGGAAATAATCCCAAATCAGAGAAATTACAACTAATAAGTTATAGAAAGTATACACTACTATATAATATATAATACTTATACACTTATTATACATGCTTATATAACAAGGATTGAATGCCCAAAATTGTAATAAATAGTCAAAGATTAATTAGATGGCTACTTTTCATAATTAAAATAAATAAATTATTTTTTGTGTAAATAATTTTTCTCAGTGACTTGTGGGTGTAATTATCCCAAAAAAATTATTTAAAAAATCATATACAATACTTTTTTATTTTTTAAAACCAAACACATTTTTTAAAAAAAGAAAGAAAAATCAATACAAAATCCTTCAATAAAGGTAACACAAATCAAATCCACAAAAGAAATGCCTAAGTTTGATTTTGTATTGAGTAAGAAAACCTCGAATCAAACCGACATATAAATATATAACTTTTATATATTTTTAAAAAACTTTATCAAGAATTTTCTTTTAAAATGTGTGTAAAAAATATTTTTGATTCTCTGATGGAATGTTTGATAGAATATGCAGTACATCCATGTTTATATATTACTCTCCGGAAACGTGCGTTGCACGTTTGTCCACTAATCATTATTCTACAATAAAAAAATATTGATTTTATCATTTAAATTTTGTTAATAAAAAAATATGATAATGAGATAGTGTATTTTCTATCTAGCAAGAAGTATGTAAAACTAAACAAAGATAATATAATCTTTAACGATAGGAATATATTGATGAATATTTACTCTAAAATGAATAAATGCATGTAAATACTCTTAACAGAATTACCAGACTGAAAGAAATGTATATTTCAATAATTGAATTTTGTCTATTCACATGACTATATAAGGGAATTAAAACATATTTTTTTCTTGCTATATATTTTAGGATTCTTTAGTCTCGTAATATTTCCTGTATTATATTCTCCTCTCCTCAAAATAATTTTCTCTTATTATATATTTTACGACTCCTTAAATTTTAAAATATATTTTTCTCTTACTAAATATTTTAGGATTCTTTGATTATTAATTTTCGTAATATCTCTTACCTTAT
>JBCEWC010000062.1:0-90674 GCA_038996855.1 Solanum aculeatissimum | reverse complement strand
AGTTTTTTCCTTATAAGTGTAAGGGTTTTACCCTATAAATATAAGAGTTTCCTTCATTGTAAAATACATCTGAATACGTCAGAATATTATTGAAGAGCAATAAAAATCTTCTCTCTACTTTTTCTTCTTCTTACTTTATAGTTTCATAACAATTTAGATTTTTCCTTACATTTTTTCCTTTTTCCATTCACAGTTCTTTCTTTTTATTTCTCTTATTTTATTCCGACTACATTAGATTATTATATTATATAATCAAACCCTTTGTTGGCAAATAGAATCGATGTTTTTCTAAGTAATCGTTTCTTGTCAATTGTTTATTAGAGTACTATTTTTTTTTCCTTTGCTTTTAAAATTCTTTTTTATCTTTTTCCTTTTGACTTTATTTGTTTGAATTTTTCATTTGAAAATTAATGACATAAAAAATAAAAAGAAAAAGAAATGGACCCTTATTTAAAAGAAAGTGATCAAAGCACGTTTGGAACTGCAGATATATATATATCTGAAAAGAAACAAGAATTAAAAATAAAAAACTAAGTTTGGCCAATACTTTCTTCATTAATTAAGGAAAAATTAGGTAAAACAAACAAACAAAGATCTAATATTTACTTGAAATTGAGCTAATTTCATAAATGACAAATATATAAAGTCTAATTATGCTAGTTACAACAACGTTTGTATAATTCACACAACATTTGTATAATTCTCTATATAATTCACAATTTTTATATATGATTTGTATATTTTGCTATACAATTCGTGCACAACGTTTGTATAATTCGCTATACAATTCACAGTGTGTATATTTTGGTATATAATTTTATTTACGCACAATATTTGTATAAATCGCGCGATTTATACAAAACTCAAACTGTAATCACGAGCTGTAATTATTTCAAACTATAACTATATTAATTATTAACTAGTATATGTTTGTTTATCCGTATAATTTAAAAAAAAAATTAAAATAAATAAATTTAAAAAATTTAACAAAATGATCAATAAATTTCAGCCATAAAATAAATTTAGTCCACTTAATTAACGGAGACGCAACTTAAATAGCGGCCTTCAAAAAAGGCCATTTGTGCAAATAACCATTCGGCGCTCTTAGTAGGTCCATTTAAATTTAAAAGATAGCCATAAAATAAGGAGAAAACAAAAAGGATTATGCTAAATAAGTCCAACTTAGTATCAAATCAAAGAAAGATTATCATAAGGTCATTGAATATTTAGAATTAAACTATCATTAGGTTTTTTTTTTCTCTTTTTGTTCACATAATAGTTTGGCACAAAATGGCCCACATGTATATACATTTTACTTGATTCTTGATTGATTATAATTGCAAGAAAAAGAGAGTCCATTCACTTAGGCTCCTCTTAATCAATAGGTGGCACTTGAGTTGACATGATGAGGGCTATTTTTGCAAAAATGAAAGCCCCACCCCCACCCCCTACCCCCACCCTTAGTGCAAATCAATCTCTTTTGGAACTTGGGCCTCACTCCATTCTCCCACTAACCATCTTTTCTCTTTATATATATATATATATAATATTTTTTTAAAATATATATAATCACATACTTCTACTCTTACTAATTCGGAACTTTTAGACTATAAAATAACTCTAAATGAATATTATTCACAAATTTTATTCAATATTATGTAAGGTGTAGGATTCTGAAACAGTAGGCTAGTAGAGATAGTCGTGTTTTGGTATATTTTGTTGTTATTGTTCGTTATTTATCTTGTTACTTTTATTGTCTTTATAAATTATCATTTGTTTTTCACTCTAGTCATTTTGTTTCACGTCTAGTATTTTCTACTTTTGGGGCTGATATTTTTTAGATGAGCGTCTTTCGGAAATAGTTTCTCTATTTCTGAGAGGTAGTAGTAAGGTTTGAGTATATTTTACCCTCCTTAGATCCTATTTGTGAGATTTCACTAGGTATGTTGTTTTTGTTGTTATAATGTAAGGTGTGCACGGGTTTGAGCTACACTATGTTTAGGGGATTCATCCGACCCCTGTTCAATAAAAAATTATACTATATATACATAATTAAAATAATTTTTTGTGTGTATATAGTAGATGTCAAAACCCTTTCGACTAGTTTGTGTGTCTATTTCTTTAAATTTTGAACCCTCCTAATAAAAATCTGACTCTGTCACTGAATGTGTATATGTATTGTATAGTTATACATTGACTAAAAATCAACAATAGTGAAATGTTTCTAAGTAGTCTGAATAAAAATTATTAAGAACCTAACTAACTTTAGTATTTTATGTTGCATAATGTTTAATTTTATTAAAAAACAATGAAAAACAAAGAGAAAAACATTATTACATCAATGTTTAGTTTATTAACTATTAGTCCTTCAAATATCAAAAAAATCAAATTTTAGTCCTTATGATTTTTAATTAAATACATTTTACTTTTAGTTAATTGATAGGTTCACTTTTAATCCTTCAAATTGTAAATCTTCAAAGATTTAACAAATTATTAAGGACTAAATTATTCAATTATCGATCTTATGTTATACAGAGTAATATATTTCTAAAAGTATTGTAAATATCACCTTTTTCTATATATATATATATAGGAATCAAAAAGGTATATTTTAATTAATTAAAGATTAAATATGCTTAGTTAAATATTACGAGAATCAAAATAAAAATTCAATAATAACTTAAAAGACCAAAATGCAACTATCCCTAAATTCTTACCACCTTATAATTTACTCCTTATATAATAATTATTTTAGTGCAATATCCTAATTTTGAATCTTTTATTAAGCCTAAACCATAGGTTTTATATTGTCAAGGATAAAATGATTTATTAACTGAATTTATGGAAGCTAATGTGATATAGCATATGATTAATCATCCCTAAACTTTTTTAGTGGTGTGTAGGATAATCATGATTGTTCTTGATAATTTTTTTTTTTGAATTACCAAAAATTTGAAAAACTAAAAAAGAAGAATTTGCAAATCAAAGATTGGATTAATGATTCTTTTTTATTAACCATTTTCTTTCATTTTTTTTTTTTTTTTTTTTAGTGATTTGCATTATGATAAGGTAGGGAAAATGGCATTAGAACTAGGCCAGCCACTCTTTTTTCTTCTTTTTTTTTTCAGAATAAATGGGTCTTACCACAACATTAAAAAGATATATATATGATTTATTAAGATACAAAATAATTTACTTTGCAAAAAATAAAACTTTAATTTTTGGCCTACCATAACGCTCCCAACAATATCATTCCTATTTACTATGGTTTTTCATCATTTAATTCCCCCACACATAATACATTTAAAATAAAATCAAGAAAATTCTATAATCCTTTTTTTCTTTTCTTTTTTTCATATTTGTGCTCTACAACAATAGTATATATACCCAATATAATTCGACACGCGAGATTTAGGGAGGGTGAGATGTACACATAGCGAAGTAAGGGTGTCCAAGGTTTAACATGTATGTATAAAAAAAAATATTTAATTGATATATTTCGAACATTTTTCTATATACATCACACAATTTTTCGATGAAGGGTGTCTGTTTGGCCACCCTAAGCTATATGTGGCTACGCCACTAAGTCACAGACCTTAACTACCTTTTGTGGAATAGAGAGACCATTTTTTGATAGACCTTCAACTCAAGAAAATCGTTTTTCAAAATATGTTTGAAAGAAATGCAAGAGTCAAAAGCTATGCGTAATGAAAATATTAAAGAAAGAAGAGTAAAAATAGTAGGGGAAGTTATACAGCTAGCTTTTCAGCAAAATATTTACGATCTCTAGCCAATATACGTATAATATACATATAATATACATCTATCGATTAACGGGTATTTATGTTAATTTCTCATTAAAGTATCATGTAATTCAACATCCCTCCATATTAATTGATTGCATGTTGTCACAAGTACTAAAAGAGATGTGGTCAATTAGCTTAGACTTCAATGATCAATTCAAAATCTCAAGAATGATATGATTAAAACCCATTCAAGCTCATTATTAGGGCATTTGGCTCTAGGTTGAATATATTCTACCAAACTAAGACTCTTTCAAGAATAATCACTTCAAACAAATACAATTAAATGCTATCATCACATGATACAATATATATTATATAGTGATAAGACATCAAGTAAATGTTAAAAAAAAAGTGACTCAAGACAAATGTGAAGACCATAGACTAATGTTTTCTTGTTCTTTTCAAGATCAATCAAATTTTTTTTGCAAAAAATGACAAAATTAAAGCATATTTAGAGGGAATGTAGGGTTATATTCCAACTTTGCAAAAGTAGGGGAATTGTAGCAATGTATATAAGTTGCTTTTGCATAGGGTTCCATCAATATTTTTAATTTTTACTCTTTTGGTGGCTATTTGTGGGACAAACTTCCACCGACCCCTTTGGCTTCTTCATACTCCCCTTTTACATGTTGTTTATAACATTAGATTCCCTCTCTGAAAAGCTTATTTTCTACATGCCTTTCATTGTTTCTTTTCTTCTTTCTTGCCTTTTACTTTATGGATAAATGTAGTAGTGAAATGCATCAATGGGAATACACATGGTAGGTTGATTGAATTTCGAATAATATCAACAAGGGATGAATCAATTAGACGTGAGTTCAAAATTTAGAATTGTTGTAAGTTTAAGTTAAAAGTTATAATGAATTCACTTGAAAGACACATTATTTGTAATAAATCCACTTATGAACCAATATCATATATATTGACAACACTTCTTTTTAAGTTTTCCTCCCGATGTTGGGTAGCTACTTTGAGGTCCGACTAATCAACGTCGCGTGTTTGGAGAAGTTTCACTTTTGGAAGTAAAACGCGTCCTTCCAAAAGCAACTCTTTCTCTAAGATTCGACCATGAGAAACCTTTTATTAAGAATGAATGGATATTTATCTTACCACAACATTTGCTGGTATATATATGCAACTATACTTATATGCTCTAGACTTAAAGGCACCCAAAAAATTAGATCCATTTTGGCAAGTAAAATGCTCCATTTCAGAAACAATTTTATGAAATTCTACACGAGACATCTGATTAAAAACGGGAACACGCTTATCCCACCACAACCTTTTATACATATGCAATTATGTTCATAGGTTCTACTAGACTTGTAGTGTTGTTATTAGGTTAAAACAATAACTCCTTTTGGGCGGGATATTTCACCATCAAGCACAAAGAGAAACAAAGTCGAATAAGACGGCCATTTGGCAAAAATATATTATGGCCAATTGACATTCACTTTAGGCTTTAGCAGCGCCAGAGTAGGCCTCCACTATACACTATTCCCATTTGATTCAAATAAAGATAATGTATAATTTATAACACACACATATATATATACACATCAATTCCCTTTCACTCAACTCGTGTCACACACATTTCTTTGACAAATGACACCAATTATCCCTTTTGAATACCTTGATATAAGGACCGACTTAATTTATCTTAAAATTGGATATAGCTCGATCCCAAAAGTTAATTCATACCGAGAGGATTAATTGTCCAAAATCATATACAGAGGTTTTCATCCCTAAGTAAGCCAGTATGAAACTCAACACACACCTAAATTTAGACATCTGGAGTGTAAATAATATAAGATGGAGGCCCAACATCTGTAAGTAATGATTAAGATGGACTTAACTCTGATATCATGATAAAGAAATGAACTTTGAACCTAATTCAAATCCCAACAATTAGTTCATAATGGAACTTTCTTCCATCCCTAAGTAACTCTAATTCCAAATAATATCTCTTTGAGATACAATTTAATAATCAATTTGGAGACTTTCTTAGAGAAAATAAAATGGGGTCAATTTGACAAAAATATAGAACTTGCTAGAATGCAACAAATAAAAGAAATTAAAGCCAAAGAAATTAGTTAAGATATATACTCGTGGGGATTGATTGTCCTTTTGTCTTTAATCAAATTTATTTTATAGAAAATGAAAGCACATACTTGATAACCTTGGCTATAAAATATGAGGTGGAACATGTTTATAGGATATTGTTCAAACATTATATATATAATTGAAATAAGCCAATATTTTGTCTTCTAATTAGGTTACCTTTAATTTGTCAAAAGGTGTAGTATGTTTTGATGATCAAATGGGACAATTTCCAGAGTAAGTGGAGGGATTTCTTTCTTGACATAGACCAACAATGGTAGAACCACCAAAGAGATGATTAAATATCTCTTCATCATTAATCAGATATCTCGAATTATTAAGAAAAAACGTTTTATTTTAAAATGGGATCAATTTTTGGTACAAATACAATTAATCGCGATCAATAATAAATACTGAACATCTACTAGAAAATCAAAAAAATAAGCCAACAATAATATGAATAGGTACAATTGTTTAATCATTTTGAAGTATACTAAACTACAATGCACTATGAGATGGCAATAGTATTATTATACCCCACAGGGTTTTGTTTCAAAATGGACACTTTTTTGGACAATTTCATGTGTCAGCAATCTATTAATTAAGTTTAAGAATTAATTAGAAATGCAAAGAGCTTAAGGGTCCATTTATAAAGACGTACAATGTTCATTGAAAAATTCATTTAACCAAACAAAAAGTAGATTTTTTTTAAAAAAAAATGATTATAAATGTCACATTGCATATATTAATCAAGATTATGATAGAAGTTATGGTCCCAATTTTCCCTTTGGTCGAATACGCGTTAGACAGAAATATTGACTTTAACAAAGGATGAGTTAATTAATAACGTTTTTCATTTCAAAAAAAAATAAAATCTTAACTACAATTATTTTCAAATTAGACTCCTATATTGAACTTAATTAAAGCTAAAAAGATGCTTAGCTATAAGTCTATGACTATCCTTGAAAGATGAGCATTTTCCTTCTTTGGTTGTTTTAATATTTGTGAATTCTAATTTTTAGTACATTTTCTTTTAGGTTTGGAAAATTCATTATCCTTATAGATTTGAGAAACACTTCAAAATTATATTTTAAAAAGAGTTGTAATTGAGATTTTTTGTATTATTATTCTTATTCATAATAAATCTAGAGGACATATGTAGATCAGGTGGAACCTAGTCAAAATTTGGTGTCGTTTTTTTAAATAAATGTGTGGTAGATAACTATATTTTTCTACGAGTATCGATGTCAAAATATGGTAAGAATTCATGACTGTTAGTTGCATTAGAAAAGCAGTTATTGAGGTACTAGGAATCTCGAGAGGGATCTTTGGTGGTCATCAAGGAGATTGGTGGTGGAATGGAGAAGTTCAAGACAAAGTGAAAATTAAAAATGTTGCCTATACGAAGTGGTTGGAGTGTGTCGATGAGGATGAGAAGTAGAGGTTTAAGGGTATCTATAAAAATGACAAAGATAAAAGCTAAGTCAGTAATCACAAGTGCTAAGACGACAGTTTTTGAACGATTAAATGATGAACTAGGGGAAACAAGGAGGCATAAGAGATTGTATAGGCTCACGAAAGAGAGTGAGAGAAAAGCTCGCGATTTAGATCAAGTGAAGTGCAACAACGACGAGGGTTGTGAAGTATTAGTGGACGAGACCTTCATTAAGCGAGGTGGCAAACATATTTCCATTAACTTTTAAATGAGAATAAAGGCAGAGATATTATATTGCACAATTTTGTGCACTCTCATAATCTTCGAGATTTTGGGTATTGTAATTGTTTTAGAGTTTATAAGGATAGACGTGCTATTAGTAAGATGAACAGGGGGAGAGCGATCAGACCCAATCTGATTTCAATGAAATTTTGAAAAAACACTGACAAGGCATGCACAGAGTGGTTTAGTAGGTTGATTAATATTCTTTTGAAGCCAGCTAAGATGCCAAATGAATAGAGGTGAAGTATAATGGTTCCAATGTATAAAATAAGGGTGATATCCAAAGTTGTAACAATTATAGGGGGTATCAAATTGTTAAGCCACACTATGAAGGTCTGGAGAGAGTGGTAGAGATGAGAGTGAGTAGAGGAGTTTTAATTTCAAAAAATCAGTTTGGATTCATGCCGGGATGATCAACTACTGAAGCAATCCATCTTGTGTGGAGACTGGTGGAGAAATATAAAGAAAGAAAGAAAGAGGAACCTCTATATGATGTTCATTGATCTTCAGAAGGCCTATAGTTAAGTGTCGAGGGATGTCCTTTGGAGGTTACTGGAGGCTAAAGGTGTCTTGATGGTATATATTAAGGTGATAAAGAATATGTATAATAGATCCAAGATTCGGGGCATTTTCTTGTTAAGATGGGACTATATCAAGGATCTGTGCTAAGTTCTTTTTTTTTTGCCTTGGTGATGGATGAGCTAACACAGTCTATCCAGGAGGAGGTTTCACAGTATATGTTATTTACGAATGATATAGTACTGATTGATAAGACACGAGACAGAGTTAATGATAGGTTGGAGGTTTGGAGATACACGTTAGAGTCAAAAGGGTTCAAATTGAGTAGGACAAAAATAAAATACTTGGAGTGCAAATTCAGTATTGCATGAATGATATGGAATTGGAAGTGAGGCTTTCCACTCAACATATTCGGAAGAAAAAAAGCTTTAAATATCTTGGAGTCCATCATCCAGAGTACTGGGAACATCAGCAATGATGTCACGCATCATACTGGAGAAGTATGAATGAAATGGAGACTTACATCTGGAGTATTGTGTGATAAGAAGGTAAGAAGCTAAGGTACCATCTAAACTTAAACGTAAGTTCTACAGAATGGTGGTTAGACCGTCTTTGTTATATATGATAAAGACCTAGCCAGTCAAAAACTCACATGTTCAAAAGATGTATGTTGCAGAGGTGAAGATGTTTAGATGGATGTGTAGACATACTAGGTGTGACAAGATTATGAATGAGGTTATTCAGGAGAAAGTGGGAATGACCTCTTTGGCACCAAGACGAGAGAAGTAAGATTGAGATGGTTTGGGCATATGTAGAGAAGGTATATTGACGTCCAAGTTAGGTGGTGCGAGAGGTTGGATCTAGAGGTTACACAAGTCATAGGAGTAGACTGAACATGTATTGAGGAGAGGTGATTAGACAGGACATAGTGCAACTTCATATTACCGAGAACATGATCTTAAGATAGAGAGTGAAGGTTGCGTATTAGGATAGAAGGTTAGTAGGGGGAGAATATTGTCTTGCCTTGTGATAGTTTTTAGGTTTGTCGTAGGATTAGTCTTGCTATTATGGTTGTGTGTTACTGCTCTTCGATTATTCTGCTACTTCTATTATTTTCTCCTTGTAGAATTGACATTGCTCTTCATTTTAGCCATTATTCTATATTTGTTATTTTCTTCTTTTACTTGGGGCAAATATACTTAGGTCGAGGATCTTTCGAAAACAACTTATCTATTTCCATGAGGTAGCGTGTAAGGTCTGCTACACTTTACTCTTCTTGAACCTTACTTTGTGGGATTCACCCGGATACATTGTTGTATTTAAAGTTAAGTTGTCTTCGTGATCATTTTAACAAAATACAAAGCATAGAAATTTGATGAGAGTAATCTAATTTTAGTCTATGTATATGGGAGATTGAGATGACATTATATGTAGGGATTACATGGGTTATGCCTATTTTTGAATTATAACTTCTTCGTTTTTAAGTTTTAGCCAAGTTCAGAATCAATTGGACTAAAGTTAAAAGATTAAATTACGCATTTGAAGTTATTAATTTTTCCTGAAATTTTAAATATTGCTCGCGTGGAAAAATTTAAGATATATTTATCTGAAGTTCAAACATAAACCATTAAACTTTACAATTGCTAGAACTTCGAATATATATGATCGCTCTTATGTGTGAATCACGAGGTTGATGCTAAAAAGTACTATAAGTCATTATAATTTACTTGTTAATGCATAAGTTTATTACTCTTTTTATCCCAAGTTATGTGACACAATTCAAATTTTGAAAGTCAAACTTTTGATTTCGATTGTTATTTCGAATATGCAATCTTTAAGTTTCTAAAAAGTAAAATTTATATATTTTAAAACTACATAAATATATTAATAATTGATAATTTAAATATTTTAAAAAGGTATGAAAAAATCATGATAAAAAATATTGTGGAACAAGTTTAAAAAAGAAAAAACTAATTACAACAGTATAACAGAAGCTAGACAGAGCTTTTTACTGTGCACCTTGTACAGTATTCAACCCACAAAGCTTGGTCAAACTAGAATAAATTATGTGAATTAATAAGTAATAAATTTCAAATACTTCTTATAGTTGCATAAAATACATAGACAAATTGAAAATAATATGAAGTTCTACGAGGTAAGAGTAAAGTCTCCATATATTATACGATTTTCAAATTATATTTATAAAATTATACTAAATATATTATTATTATTATCGTATTTTATCATGAATTAATTAGTTAAAAGGGGAAGGAATCTCTCATTCAACTTTTAAGAATAGAGTATTTATTAGGTTTAACTAATATTATTCTGAACATACATACAACTCAGAGTGATTAATGGTCAAAAACTTAAGTTTGACTACACACTACTCAAGAAAGGATTTTAGAAGTAGAACATTTGATTCTTTTAATTTGGCACATCAACTTCCAAAAGGTAAATTGTACTTAAATCTTAAGATTTCATTTAATTACAATAACCTCCCAAATGTCTTATTTGATTAGCACATTATAGGATAATCACTTTTCTTAAATACACCCTTATACCAAATTCATAAATCGAAAAATAAGGGAGTCCTCATAAAATGGTTAAAGCAGAATTTTCTTTGAAAAAAAGAAGTTGAATAAATTTGCTGTTTTGAAGGAGTCATTACTTTTTTAGCAGGAACACGATGTCAATCTGAATGCAAGGGCTAGTCCATCAATCCATTTAAATTCCCTGAACTCTAAACCCTAAACCTGCTTTTATGTGCCTGCTTTTTTTAAGTCAATCCATTTTTATCAATTTAACGAGATTTAGTTAACTCTATACATGATTATAGATGCAAAATGAATGTAACCTAATTTATCATAACCCAAAGATGAGGAACCAAAGTGCTTTTTTATTGAAACTTTAGAGTGGGGAATGGAATTAACCAACTTTGATGACCTCCATGAAAGCTATTTGACAAGCTATAAGGCTAACTATAGAGGACAAAATGTCAATAATTTATTCAAACAAATAAATCCAAACTCATGACTAATTTGAATTTTAAAGTCATGCCAATTAAGTTGATGGACCAATATCATATGCCCACACAAAATAGTCACTACTATTCCTCCCTTTGGCTTTTACACTTTCTTATTAAATATTTTTTGCTTATATAATTTCTTATTAACTATGTGAAAATAATTAAGTTTGTTTGTATTACTATCATCTTGAAAATTATGGTGATTTATTGAAATGGGAAAAGGGTTTGAGTTTTAGTAAAATCTAACACATCAAGTCATCACCAAGAAAAGCACAACAAAGCTTTTGGAAAAAAAAAAGGTAACAACGACGAAATGATGTGATAACTGAAAATAAAATATATGTATAAGACTAAGAATACAAAATAGAGATATGATTTAAACGACCAGATACAAATATATGAGTTTGATCAAGTAAGTTTAGATGCAGTCTTCTACATTTCAAGTGCCCAACTAAATCTAAATCTGTCGATAAGTTAGTCAAAGCTCAATTACCTACTAACCTTCTATCCTGATTCACAACCTCCATGTTGCTCCGTGTACTCTTTAATTGTCTTTTCCTTATACTTAATTATTGATAAATTTTACTTGAAATATGCATTTTGATCCCTTTGTTCATGTATATTCTTAATTTTTTTGAAAAAAATATTAATCTTTAATTAACTATATGCTTAGATTAAATCATACATCACAAGAATCAACCCCTTCCCACCAAGGTTAAAAAGTTTGAATTTTGACAGCCAATAAATTTTTGAAACTAGAACTACATTCCGTTTACTCACATAAAAGTGGTGAAATATTGATCAGATCACCAGGCTGGACTGACCACATGACCATATGCTTAATTATTCTTTTCAAAAATATTTTGAGACCCTATTCTTTCTTCCAACTCACGTGGCTTGCAACCCCCCCTTTATTTATTTTTCATTCAACTACAACCCCCCCCCCCCCCCCCCCATCACAAATCAACTACTAAAATTTTGAAATAAAAAAAATGTATATATATATATATGAAATCTCATAATTTGCATAGTAGTTGGGTCATGTATGTTGTCAAGTACTATTCAAAAAATGGAGTGGAAAAAAAAGATATATTAATTAATTATATATATATTTAAGTCTATTAATATATTACTTTTCTCACTTTTACTTTGTAGCAATGAGTTTAGACTCATATCTTTTATACAATCATTTCTCTACTTTATATATAGTATAGTATTTATTTTCCTATATAAATATGACCATACTTGTTATTCAAATACAAAGAAAACTTAATTCATATTTGGTATATATAACATGACATGTCTTTGACTTCAATTTCAATCACTTAGTTACTATAATTTAATGTAGTAAGACTTCTCTGAGTAGTCATCTTCTATTAAAAAATATTTTTACATTAATATTAAGTGTTTAAATCGATTTTTTCATTTTATGTTATTCATAACAACAATTCATTATAGTATTCAATCGATATATGAACAAACGACGTCATTATAAAGAGATTTATCTCTATTGAGATGTCGTGTAAGCAAGTACTAAGCGTGAGTAGGATTTGTTCGTTCAAATACTATCATCTCATGTGTTACATCATTATTTTGGTTGCCCCCCTATTCTTGAAATTCGATTTGAATTTACATCGAAAAATTTCATGTGAGGAGTAAAACACCCTCTAATAATTGTGATTCCATAGGAAATACATCACTTATCCGATATTGTCCACAAACACACTCTAATAAACATGTCTCCATATGAGATACATTCCTTTCCAGATATTGTCCACAAGCACGCTCTAATAAACGTGATTCCATAGGAGATACACCCATTCATATATTGTCCACAAACATGTTCTAATAAACGTGACTCTACAGGGAATACATCACTTTTCAAACATTGTCCACAAATACGCTCTAACAAACGTGACTTTAGAGGAAATGCATCACTTTTCAGGCATTGTCCACAAAACACGCTCTAATAAACGTGATTCCATAAGGAATACGTCATTTTTCAGACATTGTCCACAAACATGCTTTAATTGATAGGGATGGCAATAGGTGGGTGCGGATCGGGTTGAGCTCAACTCACAAATTTTTTAAACCACCCCGCCCTGCATGACAAGTTTTTTTATTTTTGATCTGCCCCATATAGACCCGCCTCGCATAAACCCTACTTGCATAACTCTTTTTAAGTACTTTTTTTTTAATTGTTGAGTTTAATATGAAAAATAAAAGTTCATAATTTTTTTTCATTTTTCGCTAAGTAATATCTCAACAACTAATTAACAGTTTTTAGTTAACATTTCAACAATTATTACTTATCACTAATTAAAAATTTATAATTAACATTTCAACAATGAATAATTTATCGGACACGTCTACTTTAAATTTTTAGAAAAAATTAAAATTAAAGTCAATATTTAATATAAAAAGTTCATATATATGATTTCTACTATTACAAATATTTAATTTTCTTCGAGTTCCTATTTGATTTTTTAAACCCATCCCACCCCGCATAGTTCTAAACCCAATCCATCACGGCCCATTGCCATCCCTCACTTCAGAAGAAATACGTCACTGTTCAAATATTATCCACGAACACGCTTTAATAAATGTGATTCATAGCAAATACGTCATTTTCAAATAATGTCCACAAATACGCACTAATAAACATGATTTCATACAAAATATCGCTCTTCAAATATTATCAACAAATGCGTTCTAATAAACGCGACTCAATAAAAAATACAATCGCTTATTAAATGTCATCTAAAAACGCATTCTAATAGACGTGACTCCATAGAAAAGTACATGGCTCTTTAAAATACCATCCACGTAGTAGTAGATAGAAACTAGAAACATCATAATTCCTATACAATACACACATACACTACAACAAGAAGAAAAAGTGGGGGAATGATGGTAGTTTTCTACCATTGATGCCCATTAATGATAGTCTCATGAAATTCAGTGTTATTTTTCAAACTTGCCCTGCAATACCCCGCGCCTAAAAGCAAAGAATCCGTTGATTATTTTAACCATCTCCTCAATTATACACCATTTACAATCACACAAACAATTCAAGAAAAGTCCCCACTTTTTGTTTGAGCAAAAAATTATGCTCTTTTGAACACTCCACCCCAACCTCCACTTAAACCCCATCAACCCCTTTGCTTTTTTAGCTCTATATCATACAAAATCACCATAAAAATACAATCTTTAAGGTTCTATATACCTTTAGATCTACGTTTAGTATACCCCCAAGGTTGTTTCTTTTTTTTTTTCCCTTCCATTTTGCTCAAATCTCGAGGCAAAGTCCAATACTAATAAAGAATCCTAATTCGGATTCCATGGGTGTTGTTTGAACTTTCTTGGGGCAAAAAAGGTGGAGTCTTGGGGGTTAAAAGTCCGAATCCTAGGCAAAAAAAATTGTAATTTGCTTGTAAGATGTTTGTTTCATTCTTGAATAAGGAAAGGATTACTGTGTAGTGTTGAACAGTTTTCCCTTTTTGTAAAATACCCTTTTGGTTCTTTTTATATAGCATTCACCCAAAAGGGTCTCTTTTTTTTACTATAGCATGCTAGTGTTGAAGGAGCAGGGGAGAAGGAAAAAATGCAGAGTGCTATGAAGAAAAGGGCAACTACTTCTAGTAGTAATGGAAATAGTGCTGAAGCTGCAAAACCTAAAGAAAGACATATTGTTTCTTGGTCACAAGAGGTGTGTGTGTGATTATTGGGTGTTCATTCTTGTTTTTGTTTGTGTTTTTGAGTTTACTGTATTGGGATTTTTGCAAGAAATGATTTTTATGTCTGGTTTTTATGTTTTGAGTTGTTGGATTGATTGGATTTTTGAGATGTAATGGATTTATTTTGAGTTGTTGGATTGTTGTATTGATTGTATTTTTGAGATGTAATGAATTTGTGTGGAATTGTTGGATTGTTGTATTGATTGGATTTTTGAAATTTGATGGATTTGTTTTGTGTTGTGTTGTGTTGTGTTGCAGGAGGATGATATACTAAGAGAGCAAATTCGAATCCATGGAACAGACAAGTATAATTTTTTTTTTTACCTATTTGATTTTTCTGTCAATATTTTTGTATGGAAACTTTGTTGTTAAAGTATGATTAGAGTGGATGAATTATGTGATATGGGAAATGAAATTCAAATTTGTTTTCTGTAGTTGGACGGTTATCGCATCGAAGTTCAAGGATAAAACAACAAGGCAATGTAGAAGAAGGTTAGTAAAACAAAATGAGTTCTTGATAGGGACTATCACTTTGTAATTGTATTTCTTTTTCTACTTGTTGTTTTTTCATAATTTATTTTTGGGGGGGTGGTGTTTGAGGTGATATTGTTTGGAAATATCTGCAGATGGTTCACTTATTTGAACTCTGATTTCAAGAAAGGAGGGTGGTCACCTGAAGAAGATATGCTTTTATGTGAGGTGAAATGATGCTTTCTTGATTGCTTTTTTTTTTTTGATCTCTTTCACTCCCATCATTGTCACTCATTCTAAGCATTTCGGGCTTAAGTTTGGTTGATGTTAGTAGACGATATCAGACATATAAAGATTGCTGCTATTTTCTGTTTCAGCCCATTTATGTTCTAATGAGAAATCCCCCTAGTGATTGAAATCTGATAGAAAAAATATGATGTTTGCAGGCTCAAAAAATTTTTGGTAACAGATGGACTGAAATTGCCAAGGTGGTCTCAGGCAGGTAATTAGCTTTTATTTTGCTTTTCAGTATTTTGTTCTGACAGATTTAAGTGGTCAGCTGACATTCTTATTTTGAAAAAACTGCAGGACGGATAACGCTGTGAAGAATCGATTCACTACGCTGTGCAAAAAGAGAGCAAAGCATGAAGCTTTGGCTAAAGAAAACAGCAATTCATACATTAACCTAAATAACAAGAGGGTTATATTTCCAGATGGCCGTAATATTGATAACATGACAGAAGCTGCTGGTCCTATTAAAAAGCTGAGGTAAAAAAGATGCAGCAAGATTTAACTATGGTTTAAAGAAAGAGAGCCTCCAATATAACACTATATATTGTTTTGATGTAGGCGGAGTGACATTTCAGATGTCCTTCAAATTGGTAACAGCAGAGAAAAATCTGTTGGTGATTGTGAAACTACTAGACATCCATTTGCAGTGCTAGCTCAAAACTTGCATAACACTGGTGCAAGTTTGGCATCTCATCAGCTGACAACTGGAATTGGTAAATAACATTGGAAAATAAGAACAGAATATCATTGACTAGTAAAAGAAATGGTCTGATCACTATTTTTGGATTTTTAAGCAGCTAGTGACAACAAAACTCAAGGAACATTCCTTAAAAAAGATGATCCCAAGAAACACGCCTTGATGCAACAAGCAGAGCTGCTAAGCTCACTGGCAATGAAAGTCAATACAGAAAATACAGATCAAAGCCTTGAAAGTGCTTGGAAGGTGAAGTCAATGTTCTTTGTATCGTTAGTACACTTATGCTTCTTTGAACAAATTGATGTACCAAGTGATACTCTTTTGGTGGAACTACTATTAATGTTCATCTCTAGGTAAGAAGTTGTTAGAATTAGTGTCTCATAACTTGAACCTTGTTCTTACACGACCAAGTCAACTCAATCAGAATAGATAATGAACCGTCTACTCTAGTTTGATGATTCATTCCTTTGGCGATAAAATGGAAGATCCATTCTTTAACTTGTTGACACCATATATATATTAAAAAAAGAAAAAGAAAAAGAAACAAGGAAGAAAGACTGCTTGAGCTGCTAATAATAAGTTTCTTCAAATGTCCAACGTCGTTTCTTGTGTTTCATAGTTCTAGAAACTAGTCTGCACTTAAACTGCAGAAACTCTAATGGAAAAGTGTGAATATTATGCAGATACTCCAAGATTTTCTTCAACAAACAAAGGATGGTGATACACTCAAGTTCCAGCTCCCTGAGATGAATTTTGAACCTGATGATTATAAGAACCTGATAGCAGATTCCAGAAGTAGTAATGAAGGGAGTCGACCATCTTGGAGGTATTGATCATGCATGCTCACTTTTAATGATGCCCAGATTATCCCATGCGATTGTATCTGAAATGTCAATTTGCAGGCAACCTGCTTTATCTGAAGATTCTGCTGGCAGCTCTGAGTATAGTACGGGATCAACTCTGCTATCCCATGCACTGGCTGATAAAACAGAAGAAAGCCAAGCTGAGGTGTGTGCGCATCATCAGGATATTGAATCTGAGTTACGAACTTCTCAGATGAGTGATCAAGCTGGGCTTCATGAATTAGAAAATGGAACCTCCTGCCATATATCAACCACTCAAGGTGCACACAATAATTTGGGGGATAGACTTCGACGATGTTTCTTTTGGTTCTACATCCATAGTAGTTTTTTTAGACTGATACTAGTGGTGATTGTATTATCCAGATACTTTGCCAGTTTGTGATGAAGAAAAAGCGAATAACGGACCAGCTACAGCTGAATGTGAATTTCTGAATACAGATTTCAGTTCTCCTCTTCAAGTAACTCCGCTGTTCAGATCTTTAGCTGCAGAAATTCCCACTCCAAAGTTTTCAGAAAGTGTAAGCATTCTATGCCTTGTTAATATTAAATTTGACTACTGTAGTTTTTTCAAAAAATTAAAAGCAGCTTCATTTGAAAATGCATCAAGGTAATGGATCGAATTGGACTTTTTATGCATGTGAAATCCATCAAAGAACTGATACCTTTGCTTAATTGAGATATTAGGAGAGATTTCATGGGGGATTGGAGCAGCAACAGACATTGCTACAGATTGTATCAGTTCTGCAATGTTTTTCATTGAAACTGTAATGCCTGCCTGTTGCACTAAGAAAGTAGCAGCATAATTAGGCTTTTGAGGTCCCCAAGTGTGAATATGTTCCAACCAAGTATTTCACATAGTGAACTATAGACAAATTGATTCAACTGAAAAACAGAGATTCACCTCAGTCGATAGTTCAAAAAACTCAAGAGAAAGTCTGCCTTTTTCTTTTGTTTTGTTCTTTCCTTTTAGTGCCTCCTTAACACAAATTTGTTATCTAGAGTGCGTTGTACCAGTTTTCCTTCTCTATATATAAAAAAAGAAAAACTTAAATTTTTTTGTCGTATATTAAGGCTGTCAGTAAAGAACTATGCATCTTTGTCAGCTTTAATATATTGAGCACTAAAAAGGAAGATGGAAAAGGACTTAATATGTATATATGACATGCAACCCCCAAATCTCCGAGTAGAGTGAAGATGTACTGCTAATTCTATATAATGCAATTATCTGATTTACAGACTTCCCAGATCTTTTCCAGAAGGCAACTTCTTAGATATATGCCAATTTCTGCTTGTGTTATGTACTAAAAGACGAAAGAAAGAAAATCAGGTTTGGGAGGTTGCTGGTTGTCTTTTATGTATTGATCTACAAGTGCTGCATATATTATGTGCCATGCAGTTGCTATAGCAATCTATAATGTTTGGATTTTTGAAAAATGCTGCTGGGTGTTCGTTGGATCCTCCAAAAGTAGTCATTTTGGAGGTTCCAACACGGCGTCGGCAGCAGTTTTGGAGAGTCCGAGCAACATAGAAAGCAATCAAAGATAACTAGTAAGGATATTGTGATTATTTGGGAAGTAGTTTTAAGCATTACATCATGTTAAGGGTGACATATGGGGACTATAGCTGTGAGAAAATCTATCTCTGTGGACAGCAAAGGCAACACTGTGAACATGATAAACTTGCCAAAACCCTTTAAGTTTTGGTCCTTCACTTTGTTGACCTAATCTCTAGGAGATCTGGTGAACGCTACTGCTTCATTGTTATCTCTTACACTTACCTTTCTTTCACAATCTTGATCTTCCTTTCTAGTCTGCCTAACCCATAATTATTAGCATCCAAATCCTATTCTAGCTCATTTGCCTAATTTTAGACATGCTCATCTTTGATGGAGACTGATTTACAGAATTCCTCAGTGGACTACAAAGAAAACACTTTTTTGGATTCTTGTGTTCAATCGGGGAGCGTACAATTGCTGACTGTAAAAAATCACATGAATTGTTCACCCTAAGTGTGACCTTTGAACCTCGCCCTATCGTCACACTTGTTGACAACCCATCTTTTTTAATCCTTTTAGGATTTGTAACCCTTATAAAGATTTAAGATAACAATTCCAATCAAACAGTAAGTTGTTTTAGTTAATTTTATTTCTTCGCCATATGCTTAGGATGCAAGTCGGAAGATTACTTACATCCATTAGATTAAGGTCACATTTTTTCCTAATTTTTCAGAAGCTATTTGAAGTTTGATTTAGTGATCATACTTTGTTTACATTGATTCGTCTATTCATGTTAGTTGTGATGCGTAATTTCGTGTGGCTTTCTCTTTGACCTCGCCTATTTCATGTATAGTGTGAGGCAAGACTGAGATAAACTTTTTTTTAATGTTTTTTTCAGGAGAGGCAGTTCCTATTGAAAACACTTGGAGTGGAGTCCACATCCCTGCATTCAGGCACAAATCTTTCACAACCTCCATCGTGCAAACGAGCCCTCCTCCACAGTCTATAACCAACTTTACTGATCAAACCTTACAAAGATTCTGCGGGGAGCAGTATCACCATAACTTTGATCAACAGTTCTTCTTATATGTAGTCTACTCAATTTTTGGAGTTCTTTTTGTTTGGATTGCAGTCTCTATGACCTATGTTTTTTTCAAGAGGCCTTGGAAGATCTGGTCTGCACCCTAGAATGCAACGGAGGCATTCTAGCTTTTTCTCTGGAGATCTGACAGATGATCTGCATCCTTTTTGGAGTTTCCAACCTAATACTCACCAGTATCTAGTGTGTTTTTTTAATTGTTTCTCATTCTTTGGTGTGTTGTTATGGAACTCGGATGGGGGTATTTGATGTTCCATAAGTTTTCGGCTTTTACTTAGCCAGTTGTACAGAAAAAACATTGTACTTACAAATTGGCAGCTCGCCAAGGTTCATAGAGAATATTGATAAGACAGGAAAAAACAGAAAAGAAAATCATAGATAGAGGTAGGAGGATCAGCAAATCGAATTGGCCTCCTACCTCAGTTTCTTTTCATATATTTTGTGTGTAGATGTTATATAATAAGTCTCTAGGTTGTTCAGAGCTTCTCTTTGCCTGATCTACATGTAATGTAAAGCATACTTTATTTGATTGGTGAATGCAATATGGTTCGTGTGTGCTTACATTTCTCTTCTCTGCTACTTGTCTGATACTGTTACAGGTAATGCTGACTGCAAATGAACAGCTATATCTTTACACATAAACTTGTTATAACCACAGAACATGAAAGAGGTAGGAGTTCTTACGCGTAAAGATAAAGGATGTTGCTTTCTCTGGCAAGAGAATTCTTCCATTCCTTCTGCTGCTGCTGCTGTGTCTGTGTCTGAGATTTGTAAATGAGGGTGGAATCTTGTGGGGAAGAGGGGTCTGAGAAATCTGTCGCTTATTTAAATTGGTCAGCAGTTGGTAGTAGTGGTGGGCTACTCTGATCATTACTTAAAGCAAAAAGGCAGTGGTAAAAGGGAAGGGAAGCCTGTACAAATTAAAGTGAAAATTCTACTGGTAGTCACTTTCCTTCCTCTTGTGGGTTGAACATTGAGAAGAAAAGACTAGAATGACCTCACAATAACCAGTATCAAATCTTTTGTGCAAAAAGTGGAGGGACATGATAGTAATTGGATGTGGTCATGATGCATCCATGGCCCAAGGGAAGTAAGGATCTTAATAACTTTGAATACTTTGTTGAGTTGGAATAAGGTGTGCTGTGTTGGATCCACCATGTTACATTTTGGAGTTTGGACATGGCCAAGAATTATACAGAATAAACATTGTACTTACAGATTGACACTTGAATGTTTATCGAAAATATTGAAAGAGAGAAGTCCTTAGACGTTTTATAAAACATTAGTAATGCCATAGCTTCTGAGCTGAAACATTGTTTAGTATGTAACAACTACAAAAATGGGTTAACAGTATACCCTCATTCTACAAATGTTCTAATTCTTTTTTATCATATTATCCAATGATGGAAGTGTTGTCCCTCCTTGGATGCTGGAACTACAGCAGGGAAAAAATGACTAAATAGTACAGAAACTGTTGCCTTTGATAAAGAGATATGTAACATTTACATGGGCTTCCTCTTCTTTGTCATCCTCTGCAACTTCCTCCACTTCAAGTAAATCTGGTAAGACAATCCTGAGAATACCATGACGACGCTTGTCCATTGCTTTTCTGACAGTGGATTGCCACTTAGTACAGAAGATACAACTATGCTCACAAACTTGCGAGTTGTAGTAATGGTTGTGTTGGTCAGAGAACCAAATCGACTAATGGTTAGGAAAATGAAGTTCTGTCCCACAGCGCCGCACAGACAGTAAAGAAGAATGTCCCATGCTGCCTCTGGATGCTGCTTACAGAACTGAACTGCCTCATAACCGCTGGCAGTTCGCCAGCCAAACATGAACATCATATTGTAAATGGTACCCCACAAATTCATTCCAAACATAATATCCCATGCAGATGTCTTAGGATACCTGGGAATTAGGAGAACTTAGTTGTGAATACAAGTGAAAAAATGGAATCTTCATCCACAAGAATGATTTCTGAAGATCAAAGGGCAACTCCTTAAATGAAAGAACATCTAACGTTAAACGACATTTGGTGCATCACTAGTGCATTCGAGGAGAAAAAGATGTGTGACAAACAACAGCCAAGAATATGGCTTGACACTGAAGATATGAGCTGTGCATCCATTGACAGTAGAATAAACATAAAGCTGCATCAAATCTCATAATATTTGACCTGATTACACGCAAATCCATTCTTATCTTTATCAAATTTCAACTCGAAATCCAGAAACTTCCACATACTTGATATTTTCCAGTTATTATCCTACTATTCCTGATATTCCTCTCAAGTCAACTATGTGCATGAATGAGGTAGTTTCATGGATCCAGTTCCTATTGTTAAGCCATTGAAATGTGTCCTTTCTAGGTAACCTGATGTCAGGACACCAGGCAGGCAGTGTATCCAAGTGGGGTACTTCAAATAACTCTTAAAACACTTCATGCTCTTTTATACCTCAACCTAAATTCATGTTGTTAATACACTCACAACCTAATGGACAATAGATCACCCAATTACAGTCTGAATTGAAACAAACTAACAAATTTAAACTATTCAATACTAGTTCATTGATTAGCCATTAATATGTCCCGGGGGATTTCATGAAATATAGAACTATTCGTCTTAATAGAGTTATAATGCTAAATAATCCTTTCTACCCCAACCCCTTAAAAGCTTATACCAATTAGACCTCTATTACCTTTGGGCTTCCTTCTAGCGCCATATCTTTCCCAGACCTACAGAAATCATGCTTCCCTTCTACTCTTATTGAGAAAAGCATTCATAAGATGGCATTAAGTTCCAGAATATGCAGGTAGAGCCATAAAAGCAGATTATACTGGAGTTATTAGATAAGCCGAATTTTTTTATCATCAGTTTGGTGACTTTTCCTACATGGTTACCTTCAACGCTATTCATGCTTAAAGATTAGCAGCAGCACCTTGCAGTTAAGTATTTGGAATAATGGATTAGTAAAAAGGGAAGTGTTTGTTTGCTCCTTTATTAGTATGTCCTTTATCCCACCCAAAATACCCTTCAGTCCAGCTAGAGAGTGGTATAAATGGTATAGTTGAGAAGACTCTGTAAGGTTCTTCAATATGTAGATGTATAAAATTCCAGTTCTAATCCGGATGCTTTCCAGATGGGACTAAACTTGAGATGAGAAAATACAAACCTACTGAACAAGAGTCAATTCCACAATGAAGTGTTTTTCCCAGCACTAGCAAAAATTCATGAAGAGAACATTGATTTGCACTATTCAGGAAGTGATAAGAAAAGCTAAAGCTTATAAAATACAAAACAAGAATGCCTCAAAAGAACTTCAGCAGATCACGCACAAAAAGACACAGATAGGTTAACAGGAGAACTACCTTGCTGAAATTGAATCCTGAGTAGCATTGGTGAAACCATCAAAAGTGAGGTTCAGGAAGCACAGTCCATACCCAAGTGGAGCATTTGGGTGTGCCAATTTACTAATGGTTTTCGAGCTAGTCTGTAATCAACTCAAGTACAAGAGAAAAAGTAAGGGGTAGTTAACAGAAAGGACCTTCACTTTTACTCAAATAATTACAAGCATGTAAGGGAAAAAAAAAAGGGAAGAGAACAGAAGTTACACATTGTAACTTAGATACTGTAATAAAATGTTACCTTTGAGAGTGCAAATAGTGAAACACCTCCAGCAACAAGCAGAGAGCACACATATTCTGGGATCGTGTATCTTATGCCATAAACTAGCGTTCCCATGAACATTACTGCAAGAAGCAATCAAATTGTTTTTGTGAAAAAACTTTTAAAAAAAGGACTAATAAGAAAAAAGTTTTACTGAAATAAATTTAATGTCAATATCAAAAAGATTGACTTCAACATTCTAACTACAAAAAACCTTCAGTCTTTAGAGAAGATAAAAAATACAGTTAGCAAGAACAAAAAGAATCTACCAATACTTCATCAAAAAAAAGAAAGAGAATCAACCAAAGCATCTTTTTTCTTCCCTTTTGTAATAGCTTGATTCTGTTCTTACTGCACAGCATCCATACAAAATCTAAGTGATACTACGGATGTCCACAGTAATGCTAGTATAAGCGAACATATCTGTAAATCATTTTTTCAGTTTTTACTTCTAAATCCTTTGTTCAATTACCTAAATCATCTCATAAATAAACATCTTCCCTCTTTATATTCTTTTAACCAGAAAGTTGTCACTTCCAATGTCAAGGCTTTTGTGCATTCTGTAGATCATGGAGAGATAACAACAGAGAGCTTCTGAGCCCACTAATCACATGTACTCTATTCTGAAAAGTTATTTGTATCCACCCTCTCATTAAGAGTCAGTTCTCTCTCTTTAGTATACGACATAACACCTGGTCAAGTACAAAACTATAAGGACTTAGAAGCTGAATACCAGAGGCGCAGAACAATTGAAAGGCCACCACTTTCACTGTATCGCCTTTCTTAAGGTCATGGCCTTACAATTAAGAAATTCAATAATATTATCATTTCAATTTTTTTGTTTATTTTTAAACTCTAGAAAACCTAATAAAGAGAAATTCATATCTAGATGTTTTCTATCCACCTTTTTATCTTTCCATAAATCTCAGTATTGACAACATACACAAAAGCATACTCAAAGAAAAGAACATCCATGTGAGTGTAAAATGCTTGCTTGTGGACATACCAGGAATCATTTTTGATGATTTCGCCAGGACCTGCAAGAGTAAATAGCCTTGTTACTATGAATTCGGGAAAGAAAAGGAAACAACCATCAAGGTCTCATTTAAAAATCAGTTAATCAGCCACTATTATGATTTAGAACATTAATAAAACCTCATGCATTTCTCTCCTAAAACTACTTCAAGAAATCCTAAATGCTAGCTAGTACTATGGTTCACATTTTACAAGAAGCCAAAAAGCCAGACATTTCAAGGGATTAAGTCCTTCACTGGGAACATACAAGGAAAAAAGTTGAGCAGAAATCAGATACTGAAGCAAACAAGAATAGGGCATGCCTGTGCAGGATAGCTGATGTATTTTAGTGCTTCAATCCCCATTGCTGGACCAATACTATTTGTAATACCAGCACTCCAATAACTCCACCAAGGAGCACCACCACTCTTCCCATTAGACCAAATCTTAAGCACTGCAAAAAAAAAAGCACTCAATAATTAACCAACTATGCGATTCACATACACATTATAACACAGAGTCGCTGAACATGCTGTATACTTACTTATAAATGACCACACCAAACAAACTACATTTTGCGCCAGATTTAGGAATGCCAAGTGTTCAAACCTCTCATTGTTAGGACCAAATCGCTTCGTTGACCTAAAACCCATACATAAACATATTAAAATTAACCAAATAAACAGGGGATAGATGAATAGAAATGCATTCCACAACTACATTAACAAGAAAACACCAAAACTTTGCATCAACTTCACGCAATGCAAGCACATCTCACTCCAAATTGAGCCTTTTAGGGTATAAAAGAAAACAAAAACCAGGTTATAACAATATTAATACTAGTAATCGTCCAATTTATGATTATCAGGATTCTTATCTGAATAATAATAACTCGAGGAATCTAGAAAATTTTAAACCGCAACTGCTTGATTAAAAAAAATGAAAATCAAGAATTTCATTCAAAGTCAAAAAGTCGAAACAAGCAACTAATAAACTAATAAAAAGAGGGAAACATAAGCTAAATACAAGAAAAGATAATATCTTTTGCCTATCTCAATAATGTTTTATTTGAGGAGGACACTATTAGCTCGAAAATAAATATGTATTAAAAAAAATTCGTTTTGAATAATAGATGTCTTTCGCATCCAGCTATAACCTCTAGAAATTGTTACTAACAGTCATGGTGTAACATTGTTTGAGCTCAAAGTTGAACTTCATGAATGGTACTAACAGCAGATCACCTGAAAATTACACTGTTTAGCTAAAATTATGACCCTAAGTAAAATTCCTAACTCCACCATACTACATTTGGCAAAAGAGGTTTCACAAATTCGATCACTTGCTAGAGAAGTAAACATCAATTTTATCATAGAATAATACATAACTTGGACTAAATATCATAATTCATTAACAATAATTGAAAAAAATACAGAATAAATCAAAAATCATATAAGTAAACGCAGCTTCAAAAAACCACTAAAAATGAGAAAGGAGAGGAGGATGCTATACACAGTCTCTTGGAGAACGCCTTGGTAAATATAAGCTGACCAGATTCCGGCGACACAAAAGGCGAGGACAAGGACACGGCGGAGACCAGCACCGTGAGCTTCCATATGGAAATGTCTTCGGAAAAGTCAGATCCCGGTAGTAGCCACGTGGACTTCAAAGGCGTATTTCCCGACGATCAAACGACGCCGACGAAAGAGAGAAAAATGAAGCCGGTAATCTTTTCGCGGTTTTCTCTTTTTCAACTGCCGGTTTGATGCAGAACCGGCGATTAGTTGTTGCGAGGGAATTTATATATGGCGCGTGGGATTTATGCTACGTCTTTGATTACACGTGGAGAGTTTTTATTGGTTAAGGGAGGCCAAAGTGGCAGGTGATTGGCTGAGTAGACGCGAATATTTTGACCAACTTTAACGAAATAGCATTCCGTTTGAAAATCTATTTTCTTTCCTATTTTGTGTTCAACTTTTTTCGTAATCGCGAAGCTAGAATTTTTATATTTTTATTATATAAAAAATATTTTAAGCTCAAGAATATTTTGAGAGTTCGTTGAAATGATAAATAAGATTACATAAAATTAATAATTTGTGATTTTATTTAAAGTTTTTTTTCCCTTAAAATCAATTCACATTGTATGAACAAAATAAACTAAGACAAAAAAGGGAGATTTATAGTTCCATTTTTAGCTCATTAAATAAATTACAATAACATATTTAGTATAATTTTACAAATGTAATTTAATAAGAATAGTGTGTATACAAATCTTATTTTTATCGATGAAGAGACTATTTCTAATAGACTTTCAGTTCAAGAAAAAAGCACATTAAGCTATCGTTTGGCAGAGTATATAAGAATTAAGCTAAATAAAGTGTATTAATAATATTTACATTAATTATATATATACTATTTCTTACACATTATTTAGTTTGATGTATTAAAAAGAATAATCATTGCATAAAAATATTTATTTACGAAGATACCTTTCACAATTATGGTGGAAAAGATGCAAAAAAAAAAGAAAAGAAAAGAGAAGTAATGAGTCTTTAACCATGCTTATGCATGCATTAAAATCTCTTACATTACTAATACCTAAATCGATATCCATGGTAGTAATAGAGTGTATAACTATTGCTTGCATTAGTTATACGTGACATGAAAAAGTATGTCAAAAAAAATATTACTAATACAAAAAATTAATATATACATTATTTTTGCTAATACACTCTACCAAGTGACGTAATATAAATTGTTTGAATATAATTGTAAAGGAAACAGAAACAAGGTGCTACAATGCCACTTGAAATGAATAAACAGAAACAGCTTGTTTGGATGGTTGTAAATCTATTACATCAGTATTGCGTTGTTAATTTAAATACAATATTTATTTTAATTATTATTTGAATTTTATTATATTGTATCGCTAAATTCATTGTTAGATAACGAGGACAAAAAATCTCATTTTATGTAACAATCGATTTAGTGTGATCATGTTGTTATCTTATTCCCCTTTTCCCACATCCCGACATCTCATTTTATCTTTATTTATTATTTAATAATTCTATTTTATACTTTATTCTGCCTTTGTATAGTAGTTCTACGTTGTATATATTCTACTTTTCTTGTAGGTTTATCTGTCAAATTTTTTATATGTAACATTATATATCGACTAAATATGATACAATTTATCCAAATATTATAATCACTAAAAGAGTATGATACGATATTAAATATGTAACAACTAACAACCATCCAAATATAACCAACCAGGGGCACACTGCTGATATTAAAAACAGTAACATATAATAAGTAAAATTTAAATGATAATTCATAATCAAAGGCCCATTAGCTCAGTTGGTTAGAGCGTCGTGCTAATAACGCGAAGGTCGCAGGTTCGAGACCTGCATGGGCCATTGATTTTACTTCTTTTTTATGATTTTTAGTACTCCAAAATATTTTTATTATTATTAAAAATAAAATAAAACGTGGTTAATTACACAAAAAATCATTGAATTTATAATCTTATTTTCAAAAAAAAAAAAATCAAATTAATTTTTATAATTAAAACATTACTTGATGACTGAACGTTCATTATATAGCCTAAAATATCAATTTGTAGTACTCCTAAATACTTATATTTTATTAAAAATAATATAAAATGGGATTAATTACATAAAAACTCCATTCAAAATTATAATCTTATTTCAATAATATATATATATATATATATCGAATTAATTTTTATAAATAAAACATCATTGATGATTGAATGTACATTATATACCCTAAAATATCAATTTGCCCCGAAACCAACAAACATCGATGGATTTAGGAAGGGGCGAGAGTGATCACCCAAAACTCTTTCACGAAAAATAATGTTGTATATATATTTTTTTGAATCTCCTGAACACAAGAGTGTAGGGGTTGACTAAAATGAGTTTATAATTCAACCGGAGGTTCCAAACGCAAATTGTAAATATTCTACAATTAAATCATAATTTAGATGACTTTTTTGTGTAATAAAAAAAGAAAGGAAGAATACTAGAGATCAATGGAGTATGATTCATGATCACTTGCCTAGTTGCCCCTAATCAAGGGAAATTAGTTGATAGGACATTATGGTAAACATTTATTTTCACATGAGTGAAATGAATTGCAAAGGGTCAACAAAAGGTAGGTCCTATATAAAAAATAATAATTTTCTTGGTGTGAAAGGAAAAATATGTTTACTTGATTTAGCTTTTAGACACAAATTGAACATTCTGTATCTTCTCATCTCTATTTCTTCATTTCTCCTTCCCATATCTCTAATGTAAAATAAAACAAGTTTTTTTTAAAGAAAAACAATTAAAAGATATTTTGACAATTAGAAAAATATTAATAATAAGATATACTAGTAAAATATTGTTTATAAATCTATATGACCAACTTATAAATATAATCAACCCCATTAAAATCACATTTCTTCTAGTGGATACTTAAATTTTATGGTAGGTTCTATACTTGGAGAAAAAACAATTTTCTTCATGTGAAAGGAAATAAATGAACTTGCTTTGTTTCTTCAATGGGAAACAAGAAGTAGCATTTAGATAGAAATTTTCAAGTGGTTGAAAATGATTTTTTCTTTTTAATAATAGGATATTTTATATATATACATATAGACATATACATATATGTGTATATATATATATTAGGGTTGTTCAAAATCAAACAGAAATCAACGACCTGAATAGAAAAAGTTATTAATTTATTGATAACTGATTATTGGTTTAGCAATTTTGGTAACAAGTTTAAATTTTTTTTGTTATTGGATTATCAGTTCTTAATGGTTTTAGATTTTTACTTTACAGGTTAACCAATAACCCGATAATAAATTAAATAATTATATTTATACTATTTGATATATAAAGTTCTTGATAGTTATATATTTTTATTTTTTACTGTCTCAAATTTTCAGTTATTCTATAATGTAATAGTGTTTGATTTTGATCAAAATGCAATTGTCAACTCATGCGTATGGTTTATTTGATTTGTCACCTTATTTCTAAGTAATTTTCAATAAAGAATTTTTTTTATCAAATCTTAACGGTTAATTCGATAACGATCAATAACTGATAAGCTAATATCTTAATGGATCTATAACGGTTTTGCATATCTACAAATCGTAACCAATAAGTCAAATCGATAAATTTCAAAATCTAACCGAACCGACCGATATACCGCCCTAATATACATACACACTGTTTACAATAAATTTTAAAGTGATAGAATATAAATTGGAATCACAATTAAAATATGAAGAAACGTAATTTTATTGATAAGCATGTGAGTACAAATTTGTTCCTCCCTTGATTCTTCTCTCATAAGATTTCTCCATGATTCGAAGATCGTTAGTGGTGTATTTCTCGAATTAGGATGATTTAAATTTGATCTCTCTATGGGATATTTGAGATACCTTTTCAAGGGAATATAATACTTTTTATATATGCATGAATTAGGGTTTAGAGTAGAGTAGTCTCCAAGAAATCAGACTCATTTTATAGACTCCTACAAAATTTCGATATCCACACACATTAACTAGTTATGTAATTGTATGATTATCAGTATGATAAGTTATCAAAACAGACTAACTTATTACAAATAGTCCTTGAAACTCTTTTTTACAAATAGTCAATGACATATTCTCATGTTTTTTTCCTTTATCTTGCTAAGGGAAGGAAAAACCTTTTTATTGTTGTACACATTATGGTTTCTCAATCTCTGACAGAAATGCAAAATAATGTTGCGTATAATAGATCTTTATGGTCGGACTCTTCTCGAAATATGTGCATAGCGGAAGTTTTAGTACATTAAGCTTGCCTTTTTTTTTTTTAGATATTTATGGTTTCTTTTTAGCCAAATATGTACTTAGCAGGTCAAAATGCTACATAGCATAGGCCAGAAAGTCTAGAAAAGTAGTCCATACAGTTAGGATTATTCTATGTGTTGTTTCTATGTCAGTTTTTGTAACAAAAGTGAGGTCCTTGGCAGTTGATCTGTTTGATAAAGAAATATTTTGTTATATTGATTAAAATATCTTTCAATTTATTACAAAAAAATAATACATAAAAAGACATGTAAAGTAAAGTTGGAATGAAATATACAAAATGAAGAGAATTGGAGATCTTATTAGTAATAACCGGTTGGTTGATTATCTGAATTTTCATATTGTTGGCAAGGGTTCGATTCTCACCTTATAATCTCTTTCCCAATTTCTCCTCTCTTTGCCCCCAATGTAATTTTTAAAAAAAATCTTTAAAAAACGAAGAGGAAGTTAAAAATTTTGTCTTCTCGAAAAGATATTTTGAGACTTAGAAAAATTAAAATGCAACTTTGGGCCTAAAAAATTTCGTTTTAACTCCGAATTCAGTTCCGCAAGTTCTCCTAATTCAGTTTCGGCATTCAGACCTAATGGTATCAACAAAATCAAATTCCGACACTCGAAACTCAAGATGACCTCAAAACTCAAAATTTCTCAACTTAAACCTTTAAAAACTCTTTCTTTTGCAAAACTCCAACTTTTACAAGATTTTCGAAATTCAACTTTTCAACCCAACCAAAAAAATGACTTGAAACAACTTTCAAAAAGGACAAAACAATAATTTGACTAAAATTTTCAAAAATGACCTACAAGGCTTCAAGATCATTACATCGAGATGATCAACTTTTGATTATTTTTTTTAAAAAATAAAATAATTTTAACTTATAAACACTCTGATGATATTTAATATCACGTAAATAAATTTAAAATTTTCTTATAAATTTGTTTGACCAACTTATAAGCTGCGGTATACACAAACCCCATTAAAGTCACATTTCTTGTGGCGGAGGCAAAGTGTCATTATTTATCTTCCATATGATGTGGATCTCTAACCTATTAGAGAAAGTGTTATACTAATCAAAGTTGAATTTTCTTGATCCAAAAAAAAAAGAAAAAAAAGTTAGCAAAACTATTAAAATTTAGGGAATATTTTTTTTTCTTTCTTTCTTGACTTTTAAGTCTAAGGTCCCATGACTGTACATAAAGATGGCCACCCATAATTTCAAATTAATTTATACCAACTTTCCAACAAAAGAATTGTGATAACATCCTCCATTTGATTTGCACAGATCTAGTCAACAAGGAAGCTTTACTTTTTTATTTTTTATCTGATATTTGAAATTCATATTGAAATCTGATTAACTTAAATTCACATCGTGTAGAGTTTATACAAAAAAAGATGTTAACTAAAACTTGAAACAAAGACCTTTAATTGAGGAATGAATAATTTTGTCCGTTGTATCACATCCTGGGTTGTCATTTTTCGTTATATATATGTTGTTTTTTTTACTGTTTTACACACTACCATGTACTTTTTGTTATTAGTTGGTTTTCCTATTTCCTTTCCCTTTTTTTTCATATCTAGTTTTTCTGTTTACGGGTTTTTGAGACGAGGGTTCCCAGGAAACAACTTCTCTACCTCTGAGGTAGTGGTAAGGTCTGCGTACATTTTATCTTCCCCAGACCTCACTTGTGAGATTTCACTGAGTATGTTGTTGTTGTTGTGTATCACATCCATTGGTAGTTGACAAGGAAACTAACTTAATTTAAATTCATGTAGAGCTCATATGAAAAAATCGTTACCTAGAACTTAAAACTAAGACCTCTAATCAAGAAATGAACAGTTCCGTTCGTTGCGTCACATCCATTTGGTACTTGACAAAGAAACTAACTTAATTTAAATTCATGTAGAGTTCATATGAAAAACACGTTACCTAGAACTTAAAACTAAGACCTCTAATCTGAACAGTTTCGTTCGTTGCGTCACATCAATTTGATAATTGACAAGGAAACTAATTTTGTCAAATTCTAACACATGAAAAATTCTGTGTTCGTGTGAAATAAATTTTTTTTTTCTAACTTTGAAAATTTTGGCTACATGGTTTCCTTTTAGGACAATTTCTTTGGCATCTTAGTATGACGTTATTGTAAGGACTTATTGGCTATGTTGGCAAATGAATGTTTCCAATTTAGTCCCAAAGGGCAAAAAGGTATTTAAACTTCCCTATTTTATTTTTTTTGAAAATAATACAAATAAAAAAGAAACATCTTCATTTTTTTTTCATTCACAAGTGGAGTGTTGGTATAGAAGTTCGTCTAAATCTAAATTTATATTAAAAAGTTTCATAGATTCCACATTCACTACTAAATAATTATCAAAAACTGAACTCAAATCCACTTCTGAAAAAGCTGATGATTAGATTTTTTTTCTTAAAATAGTCTTTTTAGAAACAAAATCAACCTTCAGAGATATGGTTTTTGACGTTAAGAATCAACATTTTAAGGTCGATTTCCTGTAAATAAGACAAATTGCGAAAATCAACCTCCAGAAATTGATTTTTAATTATTTTTCAAATTTATTTTTGACAAAATTTTACGTAAGACTAATAACTCCGGAGACGAGTCTTGATTTTTCATGATCAAAATATATTTGAAGAGTATTAATTAAAAAAAATCTTTGTCCAATAAGCAACAATGGTCTAGTTGTAGAACTGTATGAGGTTTGTTTTTTATATCAAAAATATTTTAAAAACCTTTTTTTCCACTCATAACTTTACCGACCTCCAATGTGAAATCCACGACCTTTTTCGATTCAGAACTCAAATTTAAAATCTTTAATTAAAAAAAATAATACTTATCAATTATTACTTCACCATATATAATCTTTCTTGGTTAACATATCTTCTTTTACTTATATTGAATGATAAGTAAAATAATATATTTATAAATTTAAACGACTAGAGATGAAATAACTTATTATATTTATATTAAATTCACATCAAGTCTTTTAAATTTGTATCTAATAAGACATCAAAAGTAAAATCATACATATATATTTTTTTTAATATTATTTATCAAATTTCACTTAATATATTGTTATAGATTGCAAAAAGATCGATGACTCGAAATTCAAAAAAGTAATAGTAGGTGCAAAAGGGAGGGGAAAAAAGATGATCATTATGGTTTATGTGGAAAAAAATAACCAAACATAGTAGACTCTTTGAAGGAACTTGACATCATTGCTGAGGTAGTTAACAAAAACACATCATGCTTACATTTACAACCTAATTCCACAATAATACAATTCAGGGATGGTTCGACAGTGTTGAAAAAAAGACAAGCGTCTTAGGTCTTCAATTTTGAGGGACCTTAATTTTTATTTTAGTGATAATATGTTATAATTTTTTTAAAAAAAAGTTACTTACTACTATTTACAGTAAAGATTATTTATTTCGTATAAAAAGAAAGAATTATTTGAATAAGTTTGGCATGTCTAGAGTTTGATTATATGATCAATGGAAAAAAAATTACCAAATAAAATTAATTATAATTTTTTTTAAAACAAATTGCGTCTTAAAGAGATAAAAAAAATTCGTAAGAAAATATATTAATTTATTTTTTAAAGTTCAAGGCCTCCATTCGATTTTCGTCTTAGACCACTAATGTGCTTAAGCTGCTCCTGATACAATCTTTATATATAGTAAAATAAATATTCAACACTATTACATTTCCTAATGTTGAATTGATGTTTTTACTAGTATATTAATATTGATTTGAGTTACTAATATTTTGTATGTTATAAAACTTATGAGTTTATATTTTGTCGAATACAATCTCTATCTAGTATCTCTTTTCTTTCTCTCTTAAATTTCGAATGTCTCTCTTTTTTTTACTACGAATGATAAATATCTTAGCTATAGCTTTAGATTTCTAATTATACCAAAATTAAGTCTTTTTAAAAAAAAATTTATTTATTAACTCAACTCATTTCAGCCCATCAATAATCAAACTAAAACTTAATCTAAATAGATCAACGAAAATTTTGTCAAAATATTTTTAAAAATTATTTCTTTTATTTGATATGTTATAACATATAATCATAAATAGTAATTAAAAAAATTAGGTACTAAATAAAAGTATAAAAGAACAATTAACACTTAATAACAGAAAATAATTGAGTGAACTTGATATTAATCCATTTTTAATTCATTTAACCTAAATAACTTTTGAATGAATCAATAACCTGCTCATTTTAACACATCCTAGGCATCATGTACTTTATTTAATGAACCTTTGATGTATTATTGTCAAGTGATAATTAAATAAGGGGTTCAACAAAATTTAGTAATAATTTTATTTTTAAGATGGGAAATAATAGTAATTAAATAAAATGATTTGCTGGATTTGTGAAGAAGTAATCGTGAGGCTAAAGTCAACTGAAATTACTTTTTAAATTTCCACTTGTTTATAGATTTTTGCATATAACATAAAGTTATAATATTAATCGAATAATGCACATGAATATAACTTCTTTTTGTGCATGCTTGCTTCAAAAAACACGTCTCCTAAATTAGAATAAAATATTAGAAAAAGAATCGCCTTTTTCGGAGTAGTGTACGTGATTTGCACGTATGAGCCATATTAATTTAAAAATTATATATATATATAGTACTTATCATTAAAAAATATAATATTTATATAAATAAAATAAAATAAAAATTATTAATTTGATGCAATAGTTTAGCCGATTGTGATATAACAAAGATGAGACAATTAATTTAATTGCTTATAATATAGATATGTTAATAGTTTTTGAATACGTAAACTAATAATTTAGAGTTGAACAGTTAGAAGTTAAAAAATTAATGTAACAAAAGATTTCTAAATATAAAAGGAGTAGTTTAATGTTTCAAAAATAATTTTACTGAATTTTTTTATTTTTAAATTTGTTATATTACATACTTTTATTAACAAAATATTTGATAATCAAAATTTTTTGTTAATTATTTACATAGAATAGTTCCAAATCAAAAGAGAATTCTAAATATAAAGAATTTTTAATCCAAAAGTGAATCTTAAAACTAAATAAATAAATGATTAAATAATAAATTAAGAAAAACAGTGAAAAGACAATTTTGTCTAAATGAGAGACTTTTAATGAAGGACAAAAAGTTTAAATAAGATTTCTAAAGGGTCTTCACGCTTTTAATATAGTAATAGATAATGAAAGTATTTCTCTAAAAAAATTATAAAAGTATGATAGTAGTTGAATAAGAACTCCATAAGTCGCTATCCTTTTAGATGTGCATAGGCTAAACTCCGCTCTGATGTAATAGTTCACAGACAATATAGAAGAGATAACCTACACTAGATAAACCCTGTATCAGAAGGCAAGCCTCTTACTTTCACTGGCAATAGTTTCGAACTTGAGACCTCGAAACATGTAAGCCCCAAGTCCAAATCACTGGACACCTCGAAAGGTTGTTGATATACTATATATAAAGAGTTTATTTTTCATACAATTTGAGATGTGGAAAATTTATTCTTTGTTTTCCCAATAATGTAATGCGCCTAACTCCCATCCTATATTAGTTGTTATGTTTTCTTTACGATTATTAATTTATGTAAAGTTTGATCAATATGTAAAATAATTTTCTTATTAAATTGATATTAGAAAAATTGTAAGTTTTGATTTTTTTAAATATAATTTTTGAATATTCTAAAAATTACTGAATTAATTTAATTCAAATATTAAACATAAAATATTAATCAAATTATAATAAATCTTTTAAAATATAGTAGAACATAATGAAATATAGTAAAAAGTTGAAATAAATAAAGATTAATTACAGAAGATAAAGCATGGGACTGAAGTGGATGATTTTTAATTATTCTTTTTCTTGAATTATTGAATTAATTAGACTTGTATTGGCCAGGTTCAAACACTACAGGATTTTAAGTCAACTGATTGTTGTATAAGATAAAGTATAATAATCAAAATTATAATTTAATTGGTGGGTACCTGATGACTGCAAAAAAAAAATAAAAAAAATAGGGAATATAATATTATTATTTGCTTGGCTTATTGATTGATAAATTGTTTTTTTTTGGGCTTAGTTTATGGAGTGATCGATATATATATCTAGGTATGAAACTTAGAAATATTTTTTTTTTGAAATTTATGATATAAATCAATCATAAGTATTTATATCATTATAAATCATTTCATTGAATTCTTCTTATTGGTCATTATTTTATTTTTTAATGGTCAATTTCATCCTTCTAAATTGAAATTTGCAAAAAGATTGAGATGCATTGAAATAATGAAATAAAATAAAAAAATTTAAAGTCAAATTATTACTACTACGCATAAGAAACAAAGCTACATATAATAGTCAAAAAGAGTTAGAAATCATTTGAATTGTCGTTTGACTTATAGTTTATGATTTATAAACTAAAAATCATAAGTAAATATTTCTAATTTATTATCGTTAATTTATTATTTTATCTTAAAAATAGATACTTATAATAATTTTAAAATATCTGAAATAAGTCAATTCAAATGGACACTAATCATTGTAATCTACCCTTAGGTGTAGAATAGATATTTTTCTTCCTCCATCCATAGCTAATACTTATAGGTTTATTTGGGACCATATTATATAAATTTAATTTAATACTCAACTTGGTCTGCTCTCTTAAATGCTTTCATTTTGAGGGCACCAAACACATTTTTTTTGCTCCTATTTTTATCTCAAATTACACCCACTATTTATTAGTATATCATTTACTTTTGTGGAATTTCAATTTTCAATGAATTTGTAATCATTATCTTTTGAGTGCATATTAGATTAATTTATTTTTATGTAATAGTTTACAAATTATATAAAAAAAATTAAATTGCTCTAAATATAAGTTTGATGTGATAAATTTAACTGAAAAAATATTGACAAAGAAAATTGATTCTACGAGATCTAGTTGACACTCATTTCATAGAGTGTATATACTTTTTTCGTCTTAAATTATTTGTTATGATTTTTAAATATAATTATCTCAAATTATTGTTATTTTAGAAATTACAAAACAAAGTTAATCATTTTATTTTGTTTTATTGTTGAGAATAAATGTTCATGAAGATTACAAACATCTCAATACAAAAAAAAATATAATAATCAATTTTTTTATCAATATTTTCTAACGAACATGTAAAAAAAAATAAAGAAGTGAAATTTGAATTTCTAAAATAACATTAATAAAATTATTTAATAAAAGAATGTCATATCAATATGGACCAACTAAAATGAAGCGGATGGAGTAATTAACTAGTTGTAACGTGCATCACGAGTCATTTGGCCATGTATTACTCATTTGAAAGTGAATAATTTTATTTTTCCTAATAAAACTTTTGATCATATTTTAATCTTTTTTAAAAATAACACGAAATAGATTATTAGATGTTTTTCAAATTTGTAATATAACCTCTAATTTAAATTTAGCTTTTTATAATTAAATACCGTCTTTAAATAAAGTGAAAAAAATAAATAAAATGTGACTTGAAAAATATAATTAATTAGGTATTTTTCAAATTTGTAATATAACTTCAATTTAAGTTTATATTTTTAGAATTAAACATCGTAAATAAAATGGAAAAAATATATTTTCAAACTCAAAGTAGTTTGTTTTCATTTGACATCTATGTCTTCCAACTTTAGATCTGCATAAGTATATACTTAAAATTATATAAAATTAAACAAGCAGATATATGTGTTTTACGCGACATAATATACGCAAAACTCCACATAGTATATAAATTATCATGTAGGACGCCACATAAAACACATGTTTCCATCTATTTGTTTAACTTTATATAAGTTAAAATATTTCATTACTAAATTAAATGACACATATATGTATTTTGCGACGAAAGATGGGTAGGGACAAATTAGGAAATAAGATAAGAAAAACGATGACGGAATAGTTACGCCCACGTTATCACAATTGGACACACATTTTGTCTAGTAGATAAAGACAAGTGAGAAATGGAAAAGAAAGGAAACTACTCTACCATTTCTATAGCTTCTTCCCCTCTAATTCCTTTTCTTTTTTTCCCTTTATATGTATCTCCTTGAAAGCCTTCAAGAATTATTCTTTAGTAGTTGTTCCACGTGACCCTTTTCAATTTTTCCCACCAAACTTTTTACAGCTCCATAAAAAACAAAAATATCCTGTATTTGGGTTGTTGAAGATTTGGAATTTTTTGCTGGAAAATAGCTGCCAAGACTTGATTTTGGCTTGTAAAGGGTGGATCTTTTGTGGGGGTTTTGTTTCTTGTTTTTTTGATGGGTAATTGTATTGGTTCCTCAGCTAGAGTTGAAGCTACTTTGAGCTCTAATACCCCTTCTGGTACTTGTCTCTTTTTGTTTTTCTTGCTCTTCTGTTGGATGTTTTAGAGTTTATTGAGCTGATTCCTCTGTGTGGGGGTGGGGAGGGGTTATGGAACAATAAACAACAATTGCAATTCCACAAGTGAAGTTTGGGAGGGTAGAATGCATGCAGGCCTTACCTTACCACTGTCTTGTGGAGGTAGAGAGACGACTGTTTTCAAATGACCTTGGTTAGTTGGGTGGGGGTGAATGGAAAGGGTTAGAAATTGTTTTTTTTTGTGCATCTTTTTCTGCTTTGTGATGGGTAATATAGTTCTTTGGTTTTAATAGCTTTCAGTAATTTTGTTATGTTTCAGAGCTTAGTTAATTGGTCCCTGTTTTTTCTGCTTTATGATGGGTGAAATTAGTTGTTTGGATTCTCTTTGTTAGTGAATCTTGATTGCTTCCTATCACTGTATTATGAGAGGCATTAAAATTGTTAGTTATATACTAGTTTTTAGCTTGCAGAGAGAACTCTGCTGTGTGGTTGGCTTCATTTTGCTCCTGTTTATTGATGAATTTGGTTTAATCTTTATGTTGGTGCATTAAAGCATGGATCTTTTTCTTTTTTTTCCAAGATTATTTGACTTTTACAAAATAATTTGGTAGGGAGATTTTTGAGTTTTGTATGTTGATTGTGAACTTTTGCTTGAGTTTTGTGATTTCTTTGTTTGCTTTATGCCTAGCTGCTTTCTCAACCTCATCTGTTGTTTGAACTCAAAATATGCCTAGATTCTTTAAACATCATTCTTTTCTGCTTGAACACATTGAATAATTATGTTTCACTGGTAATAGTTGGATCTTTGTCCTTAAGCCGAGAGTCTATTGAAAACAACCTTTCTATCTCTGAACGTAGGGTAAGGTTTGCGTACATTCTACCCTCCCAAACACCACTTGTGTGGGATTGCACTGGGTATGTTGTTGTTGTAGTTGTTTTTTGTTTTCAATCACCAAGATTCTTCTTTTTCATGTCTGTGTCCAATTTCCTTACGTTTAGGATGTAAAAAACATCATAATAAGTTAACTGAACTTGATGCCACTGTAAAGTCTTGGTCTGTCCCCTAAAGTTAACTACTGACTATTGAAAAGAAGAATTTTATTGTAAGAATGCATTTTGATATAATTGACTGAACAATAACATTTCCTACTCTTTTATCTGCCAGCTTATGAAGCCTCAAGATTTCCCAGCAAAAAAAGCAATTCTTCTGTTCCATCGAGCCTAAGTATTCCATCTTATGGTAGGAAAAGCAGTTCTGAAAGCCTTCCAACTCCAAGATCTGAAGGAGAAATATTGTTTTCTCCTAATGTCAAATCCTTTTCATTCAATGAATTGAAAAATGCAACAAGGAATTTCAGACCTGACAGTCTTCTTGGGGAAGGAGGATTTGGTTGTGTTTTTAAAGGATGGATCGATGCACAAACTCTTACTGCTTCGAAGCCTGGTTCTGGAATAGTGATTGCTGTCAAGAAATTGAAGCCAGAGGGCTTTCAAGGTCACAAGGAGTGGTTGGTATGTTACTTATGCAATAGCCCTGCTTAAATTGAGCCTTTTTTCTCGTTGGTATATTAATTAACGCCAAATGCTCTGCAGACTGAAGTTAATTACCTCGGGCAACTTCGTCATCCGAATCTGGTTAAACTCATTGGCTATTGCATTGACGGCGACAACCATCTTTTAGTGTATGAGTTCATGCCTAAAGGAAGCTTGGAAAACCATTTGTTTAGAAGTATGCTCACTTTCTCCTCCTCCTAGATTAGGATTTGGCATACTGCTGTGATTTCTTCTTTTAATAGTGTTTTCTCATTCTGCCATTTCCTTTGCGTCCCGAAACTGTGGAGGGGCGAAGAAGTTTTCAGCTCACATATTAGGGGGGTGCTTAGAATTATATGCTATTTACAATTTGGTGATAATTCTTGGCTTAATCTTGTTGTTTAACAGGAGGACCTCAGCCTCTGAATTGGGCAACAAGAATTAAGGTGGCTATTGGTGCTGCTAGAGGCCTCACTTTCCTTCATGATGCTAAAGAACAAGTCATATATCGGGATTTCAAGGCTTCTAATATTCTGTTGGATGCAGTACGTATCAGACCCCAATCCCCCTTTGTGTAGATACACCTTCCCTTAGCATAAGTTCTCCTGCTGTCTTGCAAAGCTTAAGACATGTCTGCTTTCTTGAACTGCAGGAATTTAATGCAAAACTGTCCGATTTTGGTTTGGCAAAGGCAGGGCCAACTGGTGATCGCACACACGTATCCACTCAAGTAATGGGCACGCAAGGCTACGCTGCTCCAGAATATGTCGCTACAGGTTAATACATTACCTCTATTGTTAGCTATATTGAACATATAGCATAGCCTTTTGATTAGACATCCATTTTGTTTTGGATTGAAACAGTTTAAACAATGATTTTGATGATTAATCTTGCTCTAAGGTTGATGTAACTTTACTTTCCATAGTTTAGATATGATGGTAATGCTTTAGCAGCATCGTCTAACTTCCTCTGTTTATGGTATTAGTTGCTAGAGAAGTACAAATTATGCTTGTAATACTATTATCTTGTTACTAAATATCGCACCATCTTACAGGTCGTTTGACAGCGAAAAGTGATGTATACAGCTTTGGTGTTGTGTTACTCGAACTTCTATCAGGACGACGTGCAGTTGACAACACAAAAGTCGGTATAGAGCAGAATCTTGTAGACTGGGCAAAACCATATTTAGGGGACAAAAGGAAGTTGTTTCGAATAATGGACACCAAATTAGAAGGCCAGTATCCTCAGAAAGCAGCATATACAGCTGCTAGTCTTGCTTGGCAATGTCTAAGTAATGAGCCCAAGCTTCGCCCTAAAATGTCCGAGGTTTTAACTGCTCTTGAAGAACTTCAATCCCCAAAAGGTATTAGTAAACTCTCCCATTCCGAACCAAGAGCTATTTCCAGCCCCGTGGCTGCATCGCCTATGAGGCATCATCGTTCTCCCTTGCATATGACCCCGTCTGCTTCTCCATTACAAGCCTATCAAAAGTCTCCTCGCGGAAGGTGACTCGGAGAGTATACATATTTTGGTGTGGTCAATGTACATTTCTCTTGTATCTGCCAAATTTTGTTGTCTATATGTTTAAAAGTATTGGCATTCCAAGATCACATTTTTTTTTGTCCAATGCTTACTTTGTAACCTATTCATACACTGAGTTAGCTCTCAATGTATTGAGATGATCATCTTATTATTTTGCCCTTATAAGCTAATGCCTACTTGGTCAAGTCAATAAATTCACAACTTCAACAATAGTCCTCTCAAGGGATCTAAAACCAAACAAGTTATGTGTCGAAACGTGACATCTGATCCAATAATGTGCTGGATTGTGATACTTGGTCCAATGATATGTTCGAACGTGACAACCAATTCAATAATGTGCCAGAATGTGACACTCAGTCTAATAATATGTCAGAATGTGACACTTGATTCATAATCACAATAGTAATCACATCCACAATGAATATGCACAACTAGCTAAGTTAACGTAATAGATTCATTCCATGCAATTAGCTTATGATAGATTATCAATTAGTTTTAATTTATAATTGTAATCCTTTTCACATACATGCAAGAAGTATTATAAGATAGTTGTCATGCATATATCACACAAATGAAAATATTAAATCATCACCTACTTCGAATTTCAAACCTTGAACTCTACAAAATTGGAGCTTTCTCCTTTTTCAAAGTCCTGACTCGTTCTTGGTCCATAAACAATCACGGAATACACATAATCTATTCATAAATTAATTTCCCCTAGAGTCTAAGGTCTAGGAATTAAAATACAAGTTAGGGAATCAATTAACTTACCTTTAGTAAAAGAATCAGTGGACAACTGAAGAAGAATAGCCCTAGGTCATTTTTGGTCTCTTAAGGATGAAGTGAGAGAAATAAGAATGAATTTGAAATTTTTTCCAAGGACGAAGTAGGACAAATAAGAATGAATTTGATTTCTTCCTGGAATTGAACACGCGACTGTCCCGCCACGGCAACAACTTACCCCGCCATGGCGGCCCTGCCATGGTGGGTTGCGCGAAGACAAAAAGTTCGTAATTCGTATCCCAATCCAAATTTACAACAAACTTTCAAATCATGACGTTCCAAAATATACTTTTAGCGCCAAGATCAATTTCGAGAGCTATACTCACCCCGATTCAGTTCCATATATAATCTCTTTATCATCTCAGCTATCTACTTAAATGATCAAACTTACAATCCAACTCTAAATCCCTTACCAAATTATCCTAGACCTATCCATAACGAAAATTGTTTTGAGTTTTTTTTCTTTTATTTTTTCTAATTGAATCGTTTTAATTTGACACTGTTATATTAGTCAAATATGCAATTAACTAATGACATGTGAATACTTTTTTTTTCTTACTTAATGTTCAATGGCTTTTGTAACTCTAGATCTTGTATCTGTTTTCAAATACTCCTTCCGTCTCATTTATGTGGTATCATTTATTTTTTAGTCTATTTTAAAATAAATGTCATTTTACTAAAACTAAAAATAATTTAACTTTAAAATTTTCTTTTCATTCTTGATGAAATAATTTACAACCACATAAATATTTAAAGTTTATTTTATACCACAAATTTCAAAAATCTTTTTTTTCTTGAAGACGGAGCAAAGTTAAAAAGTGCCACGTTAGATGAAATGAAAGCATTATAACCTTTACTAGTTAATTTATGAAGATAACACTGAGTTCAATAAAAATCATTACTCTTTCTACTCCAATTTATATGATTTACTTTCCTTTTCAGTCAATTTAAAAGAGAATAATATATTTCTATATTTAGCAGCAATTTGACTTTAAAATGTCTAATTTACCCTTTTTGAAATAATTTCTTGCCACACAAATATCTATGATTTATTTTATACCACAAGTTTTAAATTTTTTTTTCTTTCTTTCTCAAACTCCGTGCCATGTCAAATTAATTCATATAAACTGGGATGTAGTGAGGATAATGAATACCTTCTCTATTCCAATTTATATGAGTAAGTTTGACTTGCTACAAAATTTAAGAAAAAGGAAAAGACTTCTAAAACTTGTGGTCCAAAATGAGTCATATATATTTGTATGACTATAAACTATTTCATGAAGGATAAAATAAATATTTTAAAATTATATTGTTACTATATATAAAAAAAAAAAATTAACATAGAAAAATAAATCATATAAATTGAGAAAAAGAAAATATTATCAGATTAATTTTATCCCTTCAAACATAGAAATGATGTAGAAGATAATGAAGATTTCAGTAGAATGATTATATATTTCATAACAAAGAAGATTATGGAGACGATACTGATGAAGATGGTGACAATGGAGATTAGAGGGATAATTATGTGTCACTTAATAAATAAAATGATAAAAACTATAAGAAGGAGGATAATGAAAATGAAGATTTTGGGGATAATCATTTCATAATCTCCAATCATCAATTCATCCTCCCCTAATCATTGCCGTGTTTATCATCACATAATCATTCTTTGAATCTCCATTGTTATCATCTCCACCCGCAACGTCACCATAATTTTTTTTGTCATGAACTACTACTAGAACAATATAATTTTTCAAAAGACAAGAAGAAATGCAAATATGATCATCACGCAATGCATTCAAGAGATTCACTGTCTAGACTGACTAAACATATGGGTAGTTTAAATTACTATCCATGAGTTAGTTAGTAATAGTAATAGTAATGGGAGGTGATTATATATTTCATAACAAAGAAGATTATGGAGACGATGAGGCAGAAGACGATGATGATAGAGAGTAAAGGGATATATAATTATGTGCTACCTAATAAAAACATGATAAAGACTATGAGAAGGAAGATAATAAGGATGAAAATTCTGAAGATAATTATGTGCCTTCTAACAAAAAGTATAAATAGAGACGATGAAAGAAAAAGGTAAAATGCTGGAGGTTCTGTGGATGATTATGTGCCTCCTAACAAAAGAATTGATGAAGATGATCAGAAAGAAGATGACGATGATAGAGACTGTAACTGTCTCTAACCATCATCTTCCTTATTGTCTTTATCAATCACTTTGTTAGAAAGTACACATTTCCGAGGCATCCATCATTCATCTTTCTTCTTCATCGTCTATATTATTTCTTTACTAAGAAACACATAATTATTCCCAAAATTTCCATCATCATCACATAATTATTCTTTGAATCTCTATCATGTCATCTCCCCCCTCAACCTCACCATCATTTTCTTTGACATGAAAGCACATCATCATTTGACAAAATAATTTTAAAAAGAATAATTATTTTCATTAAATTCAATGTTATCTTCATAAATGAAACTACTACTATATTAGAACTAAGGTCACATAATTTTAATACATTTAACATGAAAAACATCTGAACATTTCATTTGTTAATTTTCAAATCATCAATGAATTAGTCATTTTTACCTTATCAGTTAATTGAAAGTGCTTTTTGATTATCTACCATCAGCCATCACCAAGCAATTCCTTGACTAAATATATGCCAACTTGTAATTGAAAAAAATCAAAGATCATTAGCACCTGCAAATGAGTATTAGGGATAAATCTATTAGACATAAATCAACTTTAAAATAATGTATTAACAATACACATATAGATCTGCACATAGATAAATTTATTTGTATGTTAAATATTTATAAACACACACGATAGTAGAAGTATCATTAATATTACAACAACATACCTAGTGAAATCTCATAAGTGGGGTCTGGGAAGGATAAAATGTACGCTACCCTTACTACTATCTCATAGAGATAGAGATCCTGTTTCTGAAAGACCCCATCTTTAGCCTTATTTTTGTTGGCAGTATTATCTGCTTTCATCTTTATATGATCTTGTAGCAAACAAACTTGATTTGAATGAATTTTAGTTTGAAAGAAGAAAGAAAATCAAGTCTTCTGATGGAATTTTCAAACTTATAAGTAAATCTTAGGTTTTGATAAACTTTTTTAAGGTTTAATTTTAGCAATACATCTATCTAATATATACATAATTTTTTTCTATGTTCTCATTGTTCCTGTGTGGTTCTGATCTGGCATGTTCCATAAATTTTGTTGACTTATTATATTTTGTTTCCTTATTATTGGTCTCATTTTAATTTTAGTTTGACTAACTAATCTTAATTAGTTACCAAAATGATATATATATGAATCTGGTCAAATATGCATGTCAGTCAAACATTAATTTCAAGTTAAAATCCTTCTGCAAAGATTACTATCATAGATTCTAAGATTTAAGAATCAAATTAACAGGTTAAAAGAATAATTAATTTATTTTTATCGAAAAGAGTAATGAAAAACAGATGAAAAATATCTTAGGTAGCCTCTGCAGTTCTCCAAAACAAGATAGCTAAATATAATTAATTTTGAAACTTTTCTGCACTAAAACCTATCTTATCCCGAGATAGCTAATCCCAACTTACTATAGAGGACCCACTATAGTGTCTTGTATGGGTCAGAAACTCCAAAATCATCCCCAAGTCCCCATTTTACAATACATTCACATACCCTTGCGTTTAGAAATTTTCATGCCGAGTTTGATATCAAAAGTTTTATTTATCTAAATTCAATTTTGAAAAGTCTTACAGACTTTTTAATGTCTTAGCTATTAAAAAAATTAAACCACACTTAGACATTATGTCACGCCCTGGGAGGGTATCCTTGGCGTGACCAGCACCCAGAAATCATTGTTGGCTCCCAAGCGAACCAACAATCAATATATGTGACAGTGCAAATATGACAAGCAAGACAACCACAAATAAGCCACAATTATGACAAACAAGACAACCACAAATAAGCCACAATCACTGAAACAACCTAAAATCAATAGTGTACTTAAGTGCCCTCACAAAAAGAAGTCTCATATCTCACTCCAGGTGGTATTTGCAAATTCAATGCTTGGGACTAACAAATTCACTCCCACTCACAACAAATATTCAAATACTATGCTTAATACCATATACTTGCCTGTATACTCATTTCTAAGACCTTCAACTACTTGGACTAGGATTACTATAAGACTTTCTAGGCTTGTAATGTAGGATTAGGGGGCTTTGGTATGATGTTTTAGGAACATAGTGACTAATGACCCTCTTTGACACTGCGTTATTCTACACTTTTGCCCTACCAACACTATTATTTTGAATTCATTCTTCCCTCTTCCTATTTCTAACTTTTCTGGGTGCCTTACTCAAACTTTTAAGCTCATTGCCTTTTGTTTTCACATTCTTTTTCTTTTTAGCTCATTATTTAGGCATCTTTTCATTTTTCTTGCACCCATAACACATTTTTCCCTTTTTCGTGTATCACTAGCTTTCACCCTATTTAGTGTGATTTTCTTACACCAGCCACCCTCAACTTCGGCTAAAAGCCTAAGTTGAGGTACATAATATCCAACCTATTAACTAGGACCACTTTTGGTAGACACCCTCAACTTAGACTTTTTGCCTGAGTCAAGGTGCACAATGTTCAAGGAAGGATCAGAGCAAATTTCAAGATTTCACAATAAAAAAAGTTTGGTTACTTAGATATTTACAAAGAAAGGGTATATGTAAGGTTCAAACATTAGAATCAAGGGATACATCAAGCATTTGGTTGGTTATTTAGGATAAGCGGACTAATATGAACAACAACCTAGATCCTTTCCTAACCAATTCAGCTACAGTCTCAGTCAGAATAATAGGGCAAGTTCTGAATTAAAACATAACATAAGAATTTTGCAAAGAAGCTTACTCATACTTGGCACTGATTACACTATTAACACAAACTCTCAGATCATGCTTTTCATCATAATTAAACCTCAACTTATCAGAACAAGCACTGTCTATTACCGCTCACATGGTTGTTATCAAAACTATCTAACACAAAAAATTGATGGGTATCATTTTCAACAAAAACTAACATATGCCACAGATTTTAGTACAATATGCTACTAACACTACTTACACATCCTAAGCGTGCCGATTCAACAGAAAATAAATGTACTTAGGGAAAGAACACGAGCAAGAAAACCCCTCAAACTAAAAAATTGAGATAGTTATAGGTAAACAATAATTTAATGGGTATCATTTTCAATAAAAACTGTATCATTTTCAACAAAAACTAATATATGCCACATACTTTAGTACAATATGCTACTAATACTACTTACACATCCTAAACGTGCCAACTAAACAGAAAATGAATGTCCTTAGGGAAAGAACATAGATAAGAAAATCCCTCAAACTCAAAAATTGGGATAGTTATAGGTCTTGGTTGCTCAGATTTCACCGAGGCCTATAACTACCCACACTTTAGCGAAAATCACTTGCATTGTCCTCAATGCACAAAATATATCAAAGTAAAGCATAAGGGCCAAAAAGAATATACCTGGGCGTCTAAGCGCTAATATTTATCTTGGGTTGCTTCCTAAGCAGCACCTGATTTATTTTCGTGGCACGACTTGGACAACTTAGTTACTCAGACTTTACCAAGTGTCCAAATTTCTATCTTTAGATCGCCGGGCCTCTTCATGGACTGACATATATTGAAGATGACTTCTTCAAAATTCAATTAAAACTTGAGTTGACCTGATTCCATATCCACCAATGCTCGCCTAGTGGCTAAGAAGGGCCTTCCCATGATGATTAGAACTTCAAATTTATCTTCACAATCCAGGATCATGAAATCTGCGGGGAAGATGAATTTTTCCACTTTAGTGAGAATATCATAAAATATTCGCACAGTCTTCTTAACCATTCAGTCAGCCATTAAATACCTTATGCTTGTCGGAGTAGGGGCTCCCAAGACTAACTTTTTGAATATTGCAGGAGACATTAAATTGATATTGACACCTAAATCACACAATGCCTTTGCAAATTCAACATCTCCAATGGTGCAGGGTATGGTGAATGCTCCGGGGTCCTCTTTGTTTTTTGCACTAAGGACCTTTTTGCAATAGCAATGCAATGCTAAAGATCTTGGGACAACACTTGAATCACCGTCCTCTTTTTGGTCACCAGGTCTTTCATGAACTTCGCATAACCGGGCATCTTCTCTAATGCCTCAATGAGAGGGAAACACTGAAACTTACCTTTCTCTTCTTTCTTTTTGAGTCTCTAAGGGAAAAGAGGGGGAGGTCTCAGTGTAGGTTTCAACTTCTGTGGTGTCACTACCCTTTTGCTCACCCTATCCTTGGCGCTAGCATCTCCATTCTCTGCTGCCTTGCTATCAACTATCTCTTCATGTACCTCATCCTCGTCAACTGATATCAGTGGGTCAATGGTCTTCTTTCCACCATGTACCTCATATCTCATTCCTGGTGGTATTTGCAAATTCAATGCTTGGGACTAACAAATTCGCTCCCACTCACAATAAATATTCAAACACTATGCTTACTACTATATACTTGCCCCTATACTCAAGACTAAGATCTTCAACTACTTCGACTAGGATCACTATAAGACTTTCTAAGCTTGTAATGTAGGATTAGGTCGGGGGATTTGGTATGATGTTTTAGGAACATAGTGATTAATGACCCTCCTTGACTCTACATTATTCTACACTTTTGCCCTATCAACACTATTATTTTGAATTCATTCTTCCCTCTTCCTATTTCTAACATTTCTGGGTGTGTTACTCAAACTTTTAAGCTCATTGCCTTTTGTTTTCACATTCTTTTTCTTTTTAGCTCATTATTTAGGCATCATTTTATTTTTTTGCACCCATAATACATTTTTCCCTTTTTCATGTTTCACCAGCTTCCACCATATTTAGTGTGATTTTCTTACACTAGTCGCCCTCAACTTAGGCCACAATATTCAACCTATGAATTAGAACCACTTTCGGTAGCCACCCTTAACTTAGCCACCCTCAAATATTATAAGACAAATATTTAATGAATGCTTGGTGTGGCTACATGCCTTAATCAACCATAATGCTTAGCTACATGCCTTAATCAACCATAACATCACACTCCAGGAGGGTACCCTTGGTGTGGCTGACACTCAGAGAGTATTGCTAGCCCCCAAGCAAACCACTCGACCTCATCACATTTGTTCAATCACATTCTAATAGCGGAAGACATCAATGAATGAGTACACTTTAAAGAAATGCAATGATATTATGAAAATCAAAGGCCAACGATCCAACAGTCTATCCATTAACTAAGAAAGACTAGTGTGAAAGATACTAGTCAAAAATAATATCCAATCATAACTCAACAGTCTAGTCTATGACGCCTCTAACACATTTGACTAAGTGGTTCCAATGACAGGTACATGGCTACCTCAAAATAAAATAGAAAAGCTAAACTCAAAACTAGAAGATAAAATATGACATCCTCCGAAAGTAGGGGAAGACTCACCAATCAGCTGGATACAAATAGGTCCTCAACGGGGCACCTGTTGATGACCACTAGTACCTATCTCTGCATCATGAAAAGATGCAGGCCCAAATGGATGTCAGTACGTGAAATGTACGAGTATGTAAAATGACATAATGAAACATGTAAAGGTAGAATAACATCAACTCAAAATAGCTCAACTCAAGAAAGTAGGGAACTCAATTATCAAGTCAAGAGTCTAAAGTAAGAATACAGTTTAGACAATGACCACTCACATACCATCTAATCCAATCCACTCAAAGTACTATCAAGGCCTATTTAGGAGTTTCTTTAACCGACAACCATCACCTATGAGTCGGTGATGATACAATGAAGTGATGTCATTGCTACATCCATCCAATATCTTTCCAGGGTAAAAGACATCCCATCAGTGGATCTACAATAATAACATCAAGTCCTCTTTTCAGGACAATAGGGAAACATCCAATTTTATAGTTCAATCCTCTCCTACGCCGACTACATAGTTATTAAGTTTGAGTTGGACTAACTCTTACTCAATTTAGTGCTCAATACTCCTACCAAGACTCAACATTCTCATAAGATATCAATACTATGGTTAACTCATTTATCTAATCTCATTGGACATTCATCAACTCAATTTATCACATAAATTATCAACTCTTTGGTTACATTCTTTTAAGGTTTAATCTTAACTCATAAAGGCTCAATCATGCATCATTCTAACTCATAGCATTCAGGAAATCAAAAGTAGAGTTAAAGCATTTAGGGATTCCATTGACTCTTTCGGATCAAATTACACCCATGCATACTTATTTAAGTAAAATATGTAAAAACAACAAGAATTCATACTAGGGTTCATGTATAAAAGTAAAATAATCTATTTCAAGTATTTAATTCATAAAAACTGTAATTCATGCAAAATTATGTAGAAATACATTGATTTAATAAAAATCTTGAAGAAACATCCATAGGAGACTCAATTCATTCACAACTCCATCAATTCGGGTTATGGGACACATGGAAGGATATAATTGATGTTTTGGTTAGCCTTGCATACCTGGAAGTTTAAGTCTTGGAACAACTTGGAAGAATTCTATAGTTCTCGCTTCAAATCTAGCCTTTTTCTCCCTCAAAACCTTGCTATAAGTTTTGGAGGATGTGATTTAGCATAAAAAGGATGAACGAACATGTTTAGGGATTTATTTAGGTATAAAAACGGCAAGTCTAGGCTTTAAAAGGATGAAAAAAACCAAAATAACCCTTTAGAAAAAGACGACAAAAGCTGTCTACGGGCCCATCTACGACCCGTAGAAACTTCCACAATCCGTAGGGACCGTTCTGTAAACTTTTGGGCAAAATTTTAAGGTTATTGGAACATTCCACGAGCCCAATCTACGACCGTAGAAGTTTCTATGACCAGTAGATTGGTCCGTAAAGTATGGGACAAAAATATGGATTTTCAAGACTTTTTTCATGAGTTAGCAGACAGGTCGTACTTTAATCTATGGCCCGTAATAGTTTTCGCTTGTACAACTCTGCTCTCGCAGTTTTCAGTAAAATGACCATAACTTTTAACTCCAAACTCCAAATGAGGTGAAATCAGTTGCGTTGAAAAGCTAATTCAACCACCTTTCATTGTAGGTCATAGGACACCTAATTATATATGTGTTAAGAGTTATGATCATTTAAAGTTGACCCTTGTATAATCTAGCACTAGAAACTCAATTTATAGGAATGTTTTGAACTCGACTAAGTTCTAGAAGTCTCTTGTGACCCTAATCCACATCCCACATGTACGAATGAGTCTTGAAACATGGATACATGTAAGAATAGAGTTATGGGGTGTCACATATAATTTTTTGCTTTGAATTTATACATCTTTCTATCTCTAGGATCATTCTACAACTTATGATTTAGAGAAGAGAGTCTAAGAGTATGTCTTACTTTAACTTGAGCGCACGACTCATATGAAGAAGGATGCATCACACCCATTAGCTTCTCTCAAGCCTAGTGCAACCTCTCACTTTTTGAAGGCTTTATTTGAGAGTAACTCATCCACAAGAACTTAAACTTTACTATTTCAACCACTTAGATTATGAGGGGTAGTCGAATGGATTCTAAGGAATGCATGAATCTGAATAAGTTTTCTTATGGCACAACTCTATTGCATGATCTAGAGTATGAAAGACTAAGAGATAACTCCTTAATGCCCTATAACCTCCTGATTATAAGTATGGTGCATAACACACCCATAAGCAAGACTCTACTAGACATAGCTTCATCGACACCCTAAGATACTTGAACTCTGTATTTTGATACCAATTTTATCACACCCTGAGCCTATATCCTGGACGTGACCGATACTCGAAAATCATTCCTAGTCCCAAGAAAACCACTTAGCCTGGCTAACCTACTCAGTGGAAGACATTAACATCATAATGAATTAGAATGGGCTCAATATTCATGAATTCAGACATACAATAATAATATATACAACTTGACTCAAAGCTTAAATAACTCCAAGGAAATAACATGAATAATATCTTTCAAGTCTATAAAGCCTCTAAAGTACTGATTCTGAACTGGGTACCGGAGTAGGCTCACACTATCTAAACTATAATAAATACAAAAGAAATAAAGACTCCTGAGCTTCTTTGAATGCAAAGAGGCCTCATCAACTATCTGCATCATAAAATGACGCAACACCAAATGACATCAGTACATGAAATGTACAGTATGTAAGATGACAAAAAAATATTAAGGACAATATACTCAACTTTAGAACTGAACTCTGAGATAGCTCAATCGATAAAAGTATGTCATGCAAGTAAAACATATGCTTTAAACGCATTTAAAAGTGCAACTCAATATAAAAGAAATACTTACTTTAATGCATTAATGAGCACAACGAAATAGATAAAAATATAATACTCAAATGCTTAGCTCTGAAAATAGCTAAACTCAATTAAATATGTAACATAATAAAAGGAAACACTTTAATAAAGAAATAATAAATCTCACTAAATAAAGTAATAAGCTTTACTTCTTGGGGAGTTTCTTTAACCGACAACCATCACTATGAGCCTCGTGATGATACAACGTCTTGCACACGTTGCCAGAACTATCCCATACTTTGTCAGGATAAGGGACGAAGTACTAGGGGAGTGGATTCATTCCAAAACTGGCCATGTCAGTGGCAAAAAAGTAGCTATACTCTTGGTATAGTACTATCCGACGCTGACTACATAGTTTATGAGTTCGAGTTATTATTTCTCTTACCCATATCGGTGCTCAATACTACTTCTAAAAGTATTAATTATATGCTCATACTTAAAAGAATATATTTTCTCAAAGTTTACTTTTTTTCTCTTTGGGACTTAGCCCAACTTAGTATTCTCTTAACTTTTCTCAAAAATATCTAAAATCATAGGTTTCATGCTTCACTATTCATAGAATACTTATGCTAATACTTTTCTTGAGTTTAAAGCAAGATTTAGAAATTCACAGATTTTTGTAGTAACTTTAGGGTTTAACTAGCTTAGTTATTAGAAATAGTATCTCGACTTAGGACCACAATATAGTAAATAAATCTAGAAATTTTCATGCTATTCTTCAAAAACAACATAAACAAGAACATTTACTCATAATGAAGAAATCTTGTTCTCAGCTCATAACTTGATATTTGAAGAAACTAGTTGTTACATGATGGTAAGATTATTGTATGATTTTTGTAGGCCTTACATACCTGGAGAAATTAGATTCTTGAAGAATTTTGAAGAAGGTGCTCAAAAGCCCTAGCTTTCTCCTCTTGAAACTACGTTCTAAGTTTGGAGAATGTTTTGAGCGTAATGAAATTAAGGAATCACGTTTAGGGATTTAATTAGGGGAAGAGTTCACAAGTTTAGGCTTAAAGGGTGAGAAAGGATAAAAATATCCTTCTTTAAAAATATTTTCTAAGTCATCTACGGGACTATCTATGGCCCGTAGAAGTTGCTTATACAGACTGTAGAATCCATTCTTGGAAACTAAGGTGGATTTCGGGGTTGTGAAACTCATTCTACGGGCCCCAACTACGACTCGTGGAACCTTTTACGATCCGTAATTGGGTCTGTAAATTATGGAGACCAAAAATGGACTTGTAGGAGTCATTCCATGAACTGATAGGATAGGTCGTAGTTCAATCCACGACCCGTAGGTCAGGGTAGTAGAAACAACTCTGCTCTGACTATCTGTAGTAAAACAGTCATAACTTTTTACTCCGAACTCTAAATGAGTCAATCTTGGTGGAGTTGGAAATATAATTCAAAGATATTTAATTTGATATATTATAGGCCATCCAATTCGTTGTGTGATGAGAATTATGGTCATTTAAAGTTGAGTCTTGCATAATCTAATGCGAAAAATTTAATCGGTAGAAAAGTTTTGAACTTGACTAAGTACTAGAGGTCTCTTATAAACCTAATCCACTTCTAATACACTTCACACATATAGGAATGATCCTTAAAATATACGTACATGTAATACATCACTAGGTTCAAACTTATATACTTATGACGAAAAACTTTGGATTCTATGAATAGAGTTGTGAGGTGTTACATAAAAAAATTATATTAGTCAAATGTGTAATTAACCGGTATAGTGCGAAAAAAATTCAAAGTTCTTCTAATTTGTATTTCTTCAAAAAAAATCCTTTTGAATGTGCAATAGCTTTTGCAATTTTAGATTTTTTTTTGTTTTGAGCTATAGTTTTTCTTTTTTCAGATTAGAAATGAAAGTAAATGACCACAGTTCTTATATGGTAGTAGTTAATTTTATGAAGTTTATAATTTTTTTTTATAAAATCATTTTGGTTAATGATATAGATGCAGTCGATGACAAGTACAATGATTATTTGTTCAAGAAACATGATGATTTTAGTCAAGGCCGTCTTAAGCACTAGGCCCCTAAAGCCATTGCTTGGAGCCCCATAATTTTGTGGGGCTCCATATTTTTTCAAAAAAAAAAAAAACTTAATACATATTATTAAAAAGAATTATGTGTATTCTTAATCTTTTTAATAAACATTGTGTAAGATTACAAAAAAAACAACCGTTATTATATCCCCACTTCCCTAAGATATGAAATAATTTTTGAGACTAATTTCCTTATGTGGAAATTATACTTCTGTAAATATATCCTAATAATATGACTCTATATTATTATTTACCTTATACTCATCTCTTTTTATTCTCCATTTTATTATTTTTATTCTCAATATTGAATTCTCTCATACAATAACTTTTGATATACTATTGCTTACAAGTTACAAAAGAACTGTTTTTTTCGTGTTTCTTCAAAATTTAAAGACGTGCAACATGCAATCATTATATTGAAGGAACTCAACACTATTTCAATATTGTTATATCAACTTATCAAATTCATGAACCAGGTTTTACCATTCTAGCTTTATTTTATAGTTTTTTTTTTTTTAAAATTTGTTATTCTTGATATTCTTAGTTCATAAGTACATATATTCTCGTTTTAGTTATCATTAAAATTTATTCAACTTAAATATGTTAGCAGGAAAATATGATTCTAATTTTACAAAAAGAGAGAAAAAGAGAAAATTTGAAGGATTAAATAAATCTAAAGAAGAAGTACTTGATAAATTATTAACAAATAATTAAAATCTTGAATAACAAAATGTGAGAGAATATTTTTCAAGTGAACAAGTCACTAATAGAATTGAAAGCATTAAGAGAAATAATACAAGTAAAAGATAATGATCTAATGAAAATATTCAATCAAATAAAAGGACTTGATTAGTTTTCAAATGCATATATTGCTTATAGAATAATGTTAACAGGTCCTGTAACCATCACCTCAGTTGAAAGAAGTTTTTTAAAACTAAAATTGATAAAATCTTATCTAAGATCAACAATGTCTCAAGAGAGACTGAATGAATTAGTTATATTATCAATTGACAAGAATGAATAAAATAAATTGATTATAAAACAATAATTAATGACTTTGCATCTAAAAAAGCTAAAAAAAGAGAGTAGATTTCAAATAAAAATATATTAGATTGTCCAAAAAATAAAATAAAATAGGGTCCCTCTCTAAACTTTGACTAGGCCTCCGAGTCGGGCTTGATTTTAGTGATGGAGAAGATTGATTCGTATAATAAAGATTAATCATGAAATAAAAATAATGAATATCATGGGGATTATTTTACACCTTCAAATAGAAGGAATGTTGGAGATATGATGAAATTCCAGGGGATGATTATATGCATCCTCACAAAGAGAATGATGAGGCAAACAATGATGATAATGGTGATCCTGATGATATGGCTCCGATGCTGTGAAAATAATGATGGAAACAATGAGGAAGACGACGTATGATGATGGTGACAAGGAGATATAGAAGATGATTATGTATTTCATCATCATAATATCTTGAATCTCCATCTTCTCATGGTCATCATCATTATATCAACGTTATCCTTATCATTTTCATTATTATTTTTGTTAGAAGACACGTAATCAGAGTCACCATCATCATCCTTATCTTCCTTATCATCTCCATTAATTTTTATCTTTGTTAGAAGATATACAATAACTCATTCCTTTTGTGGACTCACAAGTATTCCCATAAACTTGCATTTTTTGTTATAGATATATGAATTTCACAAAGAAATTCTTAATGATGAACAAGTTTAATTTTAGCATAAGTTTGCCTAGTATATATACATGATTTTATGTCCACTTGCCATAAGTTTTTTTGCCATATTATTAGTCCCATTTTAAATTATTTTCCTTATTTGACTAACTAATCTTAGTTACTTACCAAAGTGATAAGTATGAATCTGGTCAAACTATAAAAGTAATTATTTGATGAATAGTTATGGCATGTTAGGATATGCTTTCCATTCACTAATTTATTTTTAGGGGTTGAGTTCTCATTATGTGCAATTTAATCCTTTATATTATTCAATAAATTTCATTTAGACATTTAAAATATGATCTCTTATAATTAAGCCCCTAAACACATAATAAAATATTCATTTTAGATACTTTTGGCTCATAAGTTTGAAAATTCTTTTGAGTATATTCTCAAGCATCCATTATGCAAACTAATAAACAACTTAAAATATATCATCTCTATCAATCATACGTATTAACCCAATAAATCATAAAATCACATGCATGTTTCAATTTATGTGATATATATATAGTCACAGGAGGAGTCCTATTTTACATGATTAAATTATTTACGTAATGAGCACTTTTAAAAAAAAATTAAATTTGTAAGTGTAAGAAGTTATTGATGTATTCTGTCTAATATTTTTAATTAAATAACTGATAACTTTATTCAATAAAATATTATAGCACAAATTAAATTAATATTTTCTGGTTAACATCCATACTAGAGTTTTTAAATTAACATTATTACTTGAGAGTTTATGTGTAGATAAATTAAACCGGTGCTTCGCTTAAATTTTTTTTTATTTAATTTGTTGGTATATGTACAGTTTTCTAAAGAAAGTAGTTAACTTTATCAAAGTTCAGTTCCACACAGATAATACATCTGATCTACAAGGGGAATACAGTTTGAATAAGTTAACTTGTTTGGATGATTACTATTTGTTGTACTTTATCAAGTATTGATGCCTTTAAATATGATGTTTACTTTGATTGTTACTTGAATTTTATTGTTAAGCTAATCATTATGTAACTATAAAATTTCAGTTTATGTAATGATCAATTTATTGCGGTCATGTGGCCACCTTAATTTTTTTAAATCATTTTCCCTTTGTTTATCTTATTTTATCCTTTGCTTTACCTTTTTTTGTAGATAAAAGTATCAAAAACTATGACGATCCAAAACTGGTGTGATGATACTTGCCTAACCCACAAGACAAGTAAGCCAAAACCTACTCAATTCGATATATAAATAACAAAAAGCGGAAGAGATAAAGTCTAAAGATAGGACAAACACTAGAATATCATATCTAAAAATCGTCCGAGACCGATGTCACATGTACAAGCCTCTAAATAGCAATATCCAAAAAGAGTACAAGTAAAAAATGTCTAGTTCTCAAATAGAACATAACAAATGAAGAATCCTTGAGGGTCTGCCGAAGTGAGAAGTCGCTACATCTCAAGTAATCCCAAAGTTTGATCTTGAATCGGAAGAAGGTCTAACAGGATGGACTGGGCTCACAACCTACATAACATGTAGCAAGAGGTGAGCACCAAAACAATAAGTACTCAGCAAAAAGATCTAAACACAAGTAAAGCACACTGAACAAAATACTCCTTCCACACCAACCACATATCGCCAAACTACACACCTGCACTAAGAAAAGTCTCAGCACAACAACAATAATATACATATATATACTATTCATAAATTTCTATCAGCAGTTGTCACAGGTTATTGATCAGATATGCATACTATTCTCGAGGGTCTGCCGAAGTGAGAAGTCGCTACCTCTCAAGTAATCTAAAAGTTTGATCCTGAATCGGAAGAATTATACCGAGGGGTACGTAATAAGCTACACAAGAGGCCCATCTATCCTGGCGGGGTAGAAGATGGCCCGGTAGAATTTTATGGTCCAAGGAACAGGAAACAGGCGATTTGAGCAGTTTTTCATGAGTGTTAGCCCACGATTCCAGGCGCTGCCCAGGGCTCGCGACCAACTTTCTCAAAATATTATACTGAGGGGTCTGTAACAAGCTAGGAAAGAAGCCCAGGTGGCCCGACGGGGTTGGAGATGGCCTGGTAGGATTTTATGGGCCAAGGAACAGGAAATAGGCAATTTTGATATTTTTTGTGGGTGTTAGCCCATGGTTCCTGGCACTGCCCGTGTCTTGAGGCCAAATTTCTCAAAACATTATACCGAGAGGTTCTTAATGAGCAAGGCAAGAGTCTAACGTGGCCTGACGGAGTTGGATATGACCTGGTAGGATTTTATGGTTCAAGAAACAGGAAATAGACGATTTCGACAATTTTTTGTGAGTGTCAGCCCACGGTTCCTAGCGTTGCCTGAGGCTCAGGAAAAACTTTTCTAAAAAATTATATCGAGGGATATGTAATGAGCCACCCAAGAGACCTAGGTGGCCTGGCGAGGTTGGAGATGGCCTGGTAAGAATTATGGGTCAAAGAACTGAAAATAGGCGATTTTTTTAGTTTTTTGTGGGTGTTAGCCCATGGTTCCTGGCGCTGCACAGGGCTCTATGCAAACTTTCCTAAAACATTATACTGAGGGGTCCATAACGAGCCTAGAAAGAGGCCCAGGTGGCCTGTCGGGGTTGGAGATGGTCTGGTAGGAATTTATGGGCCAAGAAACTAGAAACAAACAAATTTTGTAGTTTTTTGTATGTGTTAGCCCACGGTTCTTGGTGTTGTCCAGGGCTCGGGGCCAACTTTCCTAAAAACTTATACCGAGGGGTCCGTAACAAGCCAAGAAAGAGGCCCAGGTGGCCAAACGGGGTTGGATATGGCTTGGAACAATTTTATAGGCCAAGGAACAAGAAATAAATGATTTGGGTAGTTTTTCGTGGGTATTATCCCATGGTTCCTAGCGCTGCCCGAGGCTTGAGAAATAATTTCCCAAAAAATTATACTGAGGGGTCCTTAACGAGAAAGTCAAGAGGCCCAGGTTTCTTGGTGGGGTTGGAGATGGCCTGGTAGGAATTTATGAGCCAAGGAACAGGAAACAGGCAATTTCCGCAATTTTTTATGGTTGTTACCCCACGTTTTTGGGCGCTGCTCGGGGCTTGGGGAAACCTTTCTTGAACAATTATACCGAGGGGTTCGTAATGATCAAGGAAAGAGGCACATGTGTCCAGGAGGAGTTGAAGATGGCCGGGTAGGAATTTCTAGGCCAAGAAACATGAAACATGCGATTTAAGCAATTTTTCATAAGTGTTAGCCCACGGTTCATGGCGCTGCCCATAGCTCGGGGTCAACTTTCTTGAAAAATTATACCGAGGGGTTTTTAACGATCCAGGAAAGAGTCCGAGGTGGCCTAGCGGAATTAGAGATGTCCTGGTAGAATTTTATGGGCCAAGAAACAGGAAACAGACAATTTGGACAATTTTTTATGGGTGTTAGCCCACGATTCCTGGCACTGCTCGGCGCCAACTTCCCAAAAACTTATATCGAGGAGTCCTTAACGAGCAAGACAAGAGTTCCAGGTGGCCCAACAGAGTTTAAGATGGCCTGGTAGAATTTTATTGGCAAAGAAATAAGAAACAGGCGATTTGAGATTTTTTTTTGGGCGTTAGCCCACGATTCCTGGCACTGCCTAGGGCTCGGGGACAAATTTCCCAATTAATTATACTAAGGGGTTCTTAATAAGCCAAGAAAGCGGCCCAGGTGGCCTCGTGGGGTTGGAGATGGCCTGGTAGAATTTTATGAGCCAAGGAATAGGAAACAGGGATTCTAGTAGGTTTTTCTGGATGTTAGCCAACGGTTCTTGGCGCTGCTCGAGACTCAGGGCAAAATTTTCTAAAACAATATATCGAGGGGTCAATAAGAAGCAAGGCAAGAGGCCCAGGTATCTCAACGGGCTTGGAGATAGCCTGGTAGGAATTTTTGGGCCGAAGAACTGAAAACAAATGAATTTGGTAATTTTTCGTGGGTATTAGTCCACGGTTCCTTGCGCTGTCAGGGGTCGGGCCAAATTTCTCAAACAATTATACCAAGGGGTCCATAATGAGCCAGGAAAGAGGCCCAGCTAGCCTGACGGAGTTGGAAATGGCCTGGTAGGATTTTTTAGGCCAAGGATCAGGAAACAGACAATTTGGGCAAGTTTTCATGGGTGTTAGCCTACGGTTCCTGGTGCTGCCCGGGGATCGGGGCCAAATTTTCCAAAAATTATACCGAGGAGTCCTTAATGAGTAAGGCAAGAGGCCCAGGTGGCTCGACGGGGTTGGAGATGGCCTGGTAAAATTTTATGGGCCAAGAAATAAGAAACAGGTGATTTCAACAGTTTTTCATGGGTATTAGCCCATGATTTCGTGCGCTGCCGGGGGAAAACTTTCCTGAAAAATTATACCAAGCAGTCCATAATGTTCCATGCAAGAGGCCTAGGTGGGCCTGCGGGGTTGGAGATGTCCTAGTAGGAATTTATGGACCAAGGAAGAGGAAATAAGTGATTTTCACAGTTTTTTGTGATTATTAGCCCACAGTTCCTGGCGCTGCCCAGTGCTCGGGGTCAACTTTCCTAAAAAATTAACTCGAGGGTCCTTAACGAGCCAGCGAAGAGGCGTAGGTGGCCTGACAAGGTTGGAGATGCTCTGGTAGGATTTTATGGGCCAAGCAACAGGTAAAAGGCAATTAGGGCATTTTTTGTGGGTGTTAGCCCACAATTCCTGGCGCTGCCCAGAGCTCGGGGCCAACTTTCCCAAAATATTATACTGAGGGGTCCTTACCGAGCAAGTCAAGAGGTCCAGGTGGCCCAGCGGGATTATAGATGGCCTGGTATGATTTTATGGGCCAAGAAATAGGAAACAAATAATTTTGGTAATTTTTTATGGGTATTAGCCCATGATTCCTGCCGCTTCCCGAGGCTCGGGGCAAAATTTCTCAAAATATTATACTAAGGGTTTGTAACGAGCCAAGAAAGAGGCCAAGGTGGCCCAGTGGGGTTGAAGATGATCGGGTAGAATTTTATGGGTCAAAGAACAGGAAACACGCGATTTCAGTAGTTTTTCATGGGTATTAACCCACAGTTGCTGGCGCTGTTCAGAGCTCTGGGAAAACTGTCCTGAAAAATTATATCGAGGGGTCACTAACAAGCTTGACAAGAGGCTCAGGTGGTTCGGTGGAGTTGGAGATGGCCTGGTAGGAATTTATGGGTCAAGGAATAGGATATAGGCGATTTCAGCTATGTTTCGTTGGTGTTAGCCCACGGTTCCTGTCGTTGCCCGATGCTCGGGGTGCACTTTCTCAAAAAAATTTATTGAGGGGTTTGTAACGATCCAGGTAAGAGGCCCAACTGTCTTGGTGAGGTTGGAAATGTCTTGGTAGGATTTTATGGGCCAAGGAATAGAAAATAAGCAATTTGAGCAGTTTGTCTTGGGTGTTAGCCTACGATTTCTGGCGCTGCCCTAGGCTCGGGGCAAACTTTCCTAAAACATTATACCGACGGGACCGTAACGAGTCAGACAAGAGGCCCAGGTGTCCCTGAGGGGTTGAAGATGGTTTGGAAGGATTTTTTGGGTCAAAGAACTGGAAAAAGTAATTTGGGCAGTTTTTCATGGGTGTTAGCCCACAGTTCTTGGCGCTGCCCGAGGCTCGAGGCCAAATTTCTCAAAACAATATACTGAGGAGTCCGTAACAAGCCAGGCAAGAGGCCCAACTGGCCTGGTGGGGATGTAGATGGTCTGGTAGGATTTTATGGGCCAAGGAACAGAAAATAGGCGATTTGGGTAATATTTTATGGGTTTTGTCCATGGTTTCTGACGCTTCCCAGGGCTCGGAGCTAACGTTTCCAACAAATTACATCAAGGGGTCCATAATGAGCCAGGCAGGAGGCCCAGGTGGCCCGATGGGGTCGGTAATTGCCTGGTCGAATTTTATGGTCCAAGGAATAAGAAATAGACAATTTTTGCAATTTTTTATGGGTGTCAGCCTACAATTCTTGGCGCTGGTCGAGGCTCGGGGTCAAAATTTCTAAAATATTATACTGAGGGGTTCGTAACGAGCCAAGAAAGAGGTACACGTGGCCTGGTAGGATTTTATGGGCCAAGGAACAGGAAATAGGTAATTTGGGTAGTTTTTCGTGGGTGTTATCCAACAATTCTTGGCGCTTCCCGGGATTTTGGTCAAAATTTTCCTGAACATTATATCGAAGGGTCTGTAATGAGCCATGAAAGTGACCCAGGTGGCCCAACGGGGTTGGAGATGGCTTGATAGGAATTTATGGGCCAAGGAACAAGAAATAAATGATTTCGATAATTTTTCATATGTGTTAGCGCATGATTCGTTGCATTGCTTAGGGATCGAGGCCAACTTTTCCAAAAAATTAAACCAAGGGGTCCTTAACGAGCATAGCAAGAGGTCAAAGTGACCCGGTGGGGTTTGAGATAGACTGATAGAATTTTATGGGCCAAGAAACAAGAAAATGACAATTTTGGCATTTGTTTGGGTGTTAGCCCACGGCTCCTGGCGCTGCCCGGGGCTCGAGGTCAATATCCAAAAAATATTATACCTAGGAGTTTGTAACAAGCCAATCAAAAGGCCAAGATGGCCCGACGGGGTTTGAGATGGCCTGGTAGGCATTTATGGCCCAAGGAATAGGAAACTTGTAATTTTGGCAGTTTTTTATAGGTGTTAGCCCACAGTTCATGGCGGTGCCCAAGGCTCGGGGCCAAATTTCCTAAAAAACTATATCGAAGGGTCTGTAATGAGTCAGGAAAGAGGCTAGGTGGCCCAGAGAGGTTGGAGATGGTCTGATAGGATTTTATGGGCCAAGAAACAAAAAACAAGCGATTTGGATAGTTTTTCGTGGGTGTTAGCCCACGGTTCCTAGCATTGCCCACAACTCGGGGCTAACTTTTCCAAAATATTATATGAAAGGGTTCATAACGAGCCAAGAAAGAGGCCCAGATGGCCCAACGGGGTAGGAGATGGTTGGGATTTTATAAGCCAAAGAACAGGAAACAGGCGATTTGGGTAGTTTTTCATGGGTGTTAGCCCATGGTTCCTAGCGTTGCCTGGGATTTGGGGACAACTTTCCCAAAATATTATATCGAAGGGGTCTTTAACGAGAAAGGAAAAAGGCCCAGGTGGCCCGACGGGGTTGGAGATGGCCTGGTAGGATTTTGTGGGCCAAGGAAAAGGAAATAGGCAATTTTTGTAGTTTTTTGTGAGTGTTAGCCCACGATTCCTAGCGCTTCCCAAGGTTTGGGGCAAACTTTCCTTAAAAATTATATCGAGTGATCCGTAATGAACCACGCAAGATGCCCAGGTGGCCCAGCGGGGTTGGAGATGTGCTGGTAGGAGTTTATGGGCAAAGTAACAGGAAACAGGTGATATGAGGCAGTTTTTCTTAAGTGTTAACCCATAGTTCCTAATGTTGCCCGGGGCTCGAGGAAAACTTTCCTGAAAAAATATACTAAGGGATCCGTAACGAGCCAAGAAAGAGGCTCAGGTGGCCCATCGAGGTTAGAGATGGCCTGGTAGAAGTTTATGGGCCAAGGAGCAGTAAACAAGTGATTTTTGCAATTTTTCGTGGGTGTTAGCCCTTGGTTCTTAGAGTTATCCGCGGCTCAGGCGAACTCCACAAAAAAATTATACCGAGGGGTCTATAAGAAGCCAGGTAAGAGGCTCAGCTGGCCATGCGGGGTTAGAGATGGTCTGGTAGGATTTTATGGGCCAAGGACATGAAGCAGGCAATTTGGGCAGTTTTTCTTGGGTTTTAGCCCACGATTTCTAGCGCTGCCCACGGCTCGAGCCCAACTTTCCCAAAAGATTATATCGAGGTGTCCGTAATCAGTCAGGCAACAGGTGCAGGTGGCCTAGCGGGATTGGAGATAGCCTGGTAAGAGTTTATGGGCCAAGGAACAGAAAACACGTGATTTCGACAATTTTTATTAGGTGTTAACCTACGGTTCCTAAGTTTGCCCGGGGCTCTGGGAAACCTTTCCTAAAACAATATACTGAGGAGTCCATAACAAGCCAGGAAGGAGGCTCAGGTGGCCCACCGGGGTTAGAGATCGCTTGGTAGGATTTTATGGGTCAAGGAGCAGTAAACAAGTGATTTTTGTAGTTTTTCCCGAGTGTTAGCCTATGGTTCCTAGCGTTGTTCGGGGCTCGGGGCCAACTTTACCAAATAATTATACCGAGGGATCTTTAACGAGCAAGGAAAGAGGCCCAACTGGCCTAGTGGGGTTGGAGATGGCTTGGTAAGATTTTATCGGCCAAGGAATACGAATTTGGCAATTTGGGCAGTTTTTCGTGTGTTTTAGCCCACAATTCCTAGTGTTGCCCACGACTTGGGGCTAAATTTTCCAAAATATTATACTGAGGGGTCCGTAACGAGCCAGGCAAGATGCTAGGTCGCCCAGTGGGGTTTGAGATGGCCTGGTACGAATTTACGGGCCAAGGACAGGTAACCTACGATTTCGACAGTTTTTTGTGGGTGTTAGCCCATGATTCCTGGTGTTGCCAAAGGGTTGGGGCCAACTTTCCCAAAACATTATACTGAGGGATCCTTAACGAGCCAGGAAAGAGGCCCAGGTGGTCCGGAGGGGTTGGAGATAGCCTGGTAGGATTTTATGGCCAAAGAATAGAAAACAGATGACTTTGGCAGTTTTTATGGGTGTTAGCCCACAGTTCCTGGCATTGCCCGGGGCTGACTTTTCCAAAAACTTAAATCGAGGGGTCCATACTGAGGAAGGAAAGAGGTCCAGTTAGCCCAGCGGGGTTGGAGATGGCCTGGTAGAATTTTATGGGTCATGGAACAAAAGATTTTTGTAGTTTTTTTGTGCATGTTAGTCCACGGTTCCTAGCGCTTCCTAGGGTTCGGGGAAAACCTTTTTTAAAAATTATACCGAGTGATCCGTAATGAGCCAAGCAAGAGGCCCAGATGGCTCGTGGGGTTGGAGATAGCCTGGAAGGAATTTATCGGCCAAGAAACAAGAAGCAGACAATTTCAATAATTTTTCTTAGGTGTTAACCCATGGTTCCTAATATTTTCTGGGGCTCGGGGCAAACTTTACTGAAAAAATATACCTTGGGGTCCGTAATGAGGCATGAAAGAGGCTTAGGTGGACCATTGGGGTTGGAGATGATCAAGTAGGATTTTATGGGCCAAGGAGCAGTAAAGCAGCGATTTTTGTAGTTTTTCGTGGGTGTAAGCCCATGGTTGCTGATGCTGTCCGGGGCTCGAGGCCAACTTTACCAAAAACGTATACCGAGGGATCTGTAACGATCCATGCAAGAGGTTCAGCTGGCTTGGCGGGGTTGGAGATGGCCTGGTAGGATTTTATGGGCCAAGGAACATGAAATAGGTGATTTAGGCAGTCTTTTGTGGGTTTTTGCCCACGATTTCTAGCGCTGCCCACGGCTCAGGGCTAAATTTCCTATAAAAATATACCGAGGGGCCCGTAACGAGCAAGGGAAGAGGCCCGGGTGGCCCACCAGGGTTGGAGATGACCTGGTAGGATTTTATGGGTCAAGGAGCAGTAAATAAGCAATTTTTGTAGTTTTTCGTGGGTGTTAGCCCACGGTACCTGGAGCTATCCAGGGCTCGGGGATAACTTTACCAAAACATTATACCGAGAGGTCTATAACGAGTCAGGCAAGAGACCTAGCTAGCCTGGACGGGTTTGACAAGGCCAGGTTGGAATTTATTGGCCAAGGAATAGGAAATAGACAATTTCAGTAGTTTTTTATGGGTGCTAGCCCATGGTTCCTTGTGTTGCCCAGGGCTCAGGGCCAAATTTCTTGAAAACATATACTGAGGGGTCCATAACGAGACAGGAAAAAGGTCTGGGTAGCTTGATGGGGTTGAAGATAGCCTGGTAGGATTTTATTGGTCAAGGAATAGGAAACAGGCAATTTGGACAATTTTTCATGGGTGGTAGCCCACGGTTTCTGGCGTTGCCCGGGGTCAATATTCCCAAAATATTATACCGAGGGGTCCTTAACAAGCAAGGAAAGAGGACAAGGTTGCCCAACGGGGTTGGAGATGGCCTGGTAGGATTTTAGGGGCCAAGGAATAGGAAACAGACAATTTGGCAATATTTTGTAGGTGTTAGCCCACAATTCCTGGCATTGCCCGGGGCTCGGGGTCAAATTTCTAGAAAAGTAATACTGAGAGATTCGTAACGAGCCAAGCTAAAGGCCCAGGTGGCTCGACGGGATTAGGGATGTCCAGGTAGGAGTTTGTGTTCCAAGGAACAAGAAACAGGTGATTTTGGTAGTTTTTTGGAGGGTTTTAAGCTACGTTTCCTTGCGCTGCCCAGGGCACGGGGAAACCTTTCCTGAAATATTATACCGAGGAGTCTATAATGAGCCAGGAAAGAGGCCCCGGTGGCCCAGCGGGGTTGGAGATGTCCTGGTAGGAATTTATGAGCCAAGGAACAGGAAACAAGCGATTTTGGTAGATTTTTGTGGGTGTTAGCCCACAGTTCCTGGCGTTTCTTGGGGCTCGGGGTAAAAACCCTAAAACATTATATCGAGTGTTCGTAACTAGCCAAGAAAGAGGCCCAGATGGCCTGGCTGGGTTGGAGATGACCTGGTAAGATTTTATGGGTCAAGGAACAGGAAACAAGTGATTAGGGTAGTTTTTCGTGGGTTTTAGCCCATGATTCCTAGTGTTGCCCAGGGCTCGGGGCCAACTTTCAAGAAAAATTATACCAAGGGGTTCGTAAAAAGCCAAGCAAGAGGCCCATTCAGCCTGACTGGGTTGGAGATGGCTTCGTAGGAATTTATGGGTCAAGGAATAGGAAATAGGCGATTTTGACAATTTTTCGTAGGTATTAGCCCACGATTTCTGGCGCTGCCCGGGGCACGAGTCCAACTTTCCCAAAAAATTATACCGAGCAAGGCAAGAGGCCCAGATGGCCTGGCGGGGTTGATGATGATGTAGTAGGATTTTATGGGCCATGGAGAGGGAAATAAGTGATTTCAGCAGTTGTTTGTGGGTGTTAGCCCACAAATCATGGCGTTACCCGAGTGCAACTTTCTAGAAAAATTATATCGGGGGTCCGTAACAAGCCGGGCTAGAGGCTAAGTTATCCTGGCGGGTTGTAAGATGGCCTGGTAGGATTTTATGAGCCAAGGAATAGGAAATAAGTAATTTGAGAGATTTTTCATGGGTGTTAGCCCACGGTTCCTAGCGTTGCCCAGGGCTTGAGGCCAGCTTTCCCAAAAAAATATACCGAGGGGTCTATAACAAGCCAGGCAAGAGACTCAGGTGGCCCGACAGGGTTTGTGATGGCCTGGTAGGAACTTATGGTCCAAGGAACAAGAAATGTATAATTTTGGCATTTTTTCGTGGGTGTTAGTCCACAGTTCCTAGCGTTGCTTGGGGCGCGGAGCTAACTTTTTCAAAAAATTATACCGAGTGGTTCGTAATAAGCCAAGAAAGAGGCCCAGGTGGTCTCGTGGGGTTAGAGATGGCCTGGTAGGATTTTATGGGTCTAGGATTAGGAAATATGTGATTTGAGTAATTTTTCATGGTTGTTAACCCACGGTTCCTCGCACTGCCTGGGGCTCGGGGCTAACTTTCCAAAAATATTATATCGAGGGATCCATAACGAGCTAGGAAAGAGGCCCAGGTTTCCCAATGAGGTTTGTGATGACCTGGTAGGATTTTATGGGCCAAGAAAAAAGAAATATGCGATTTTTATAGTTTTTTGTGGGTGTTAGCCCATGGTTCCTGATGCTGTTCGGGGATCGGTGCCAACTTTCCCAATAAATTATACCAAGGGGTCCTTAACGAGCAAGGCAAGTATCCCAAGTAGCTCGGTGGGGTTGGACATGGCCTGGTAGGACTTTATGGGCCAAGGAACAAGAAATGTGCAATTTCAATAGTTTTTCATGGGTGTTAACCCACGGTTCCTGGCGTTGCCCGGGGCTAACTTTCCTAAAATATTATACTGAGGGGTCCTTAACGAGCAAGGCAAGAGGTCCATGTGGTCTTGTGGGGTTAGAGATGACTTGGTAGGATTTTATGGTCCAAGGGATAAGAAACAGATAATTTTAATAGTTTTTCGTGTGTGTTAACCCATGGTTCCTGGCACTTTCCTGGGCTCGTGGCAAACTTTCCTGAAAAATTATATCAAAGGATCCATAATGATCCATTAAAGAGGCCCAAGTGGCCTGACGGGGTTGGAGATAGCGTGGTAGGAATTTAGGGGCCAAGGAACTGGAAAAAGGAAATTTTGGCAGTTTTTTATGGGTGTTAACCCACGGTTCCTAGCATTCCCCGAGGTTCAAGGCCAACTTTCCCATAATATTATACTAAGGGGTCCATAACGAGCCAGGCAAGAGGACCAACTGGCTGACTGGGTTGGAGATTATCTGGTAAGATTTTATGGGCCAAGGAATAAGAAACAAGCAATTTGAGAAATTTTTCATGGTTGTTAGCCTACGGTTCCTGGTGCTGCCCAGGGCTCGGGGCCAAATTTTCTTAAACATTATACTTAAAGGTTCATAATGAGACAAAAAAGAGGTCCAGGTGTCCCAGTGGGTTGGAGATGGTCGGGTAGGTATTTATGGGACAAGGAACGAGCAATAGGTTATTTTGGTAGTTTTTTTGTGTGTTAACCCACGGTTCTTGGCGCTGCCCTGGGCTCAGGTCAAACTTTCTTGAAAAATTATACCGAGGGGTATATAATGAGCCAGAAAAGCGACCCAGGAGGACCAACAGGGTTGGAGATGACCTGGTAGGAATTTAAGGGCCAAGGAACAGGAAAAAGGAAATTTTGACAATTTTTCATGGGTATTAGCCCACGGTTCCTAGCGCTGCCCGGGACTCGGGGCCACCTTTCCTAAAATATTATACCGAGGGGTCTGTAACGAGCTTAGCTTGAGTCCTAGGTGGCCCGATGGGGATGGCGATTGGTTGGTGGGATTTTATGGGCCAAACAACAGGAACAGACGATTAGCGTAGATTTTTGTGAGTGTTGTTAGCCCATAGTTCCTGGTGCTGCCCACGGCTCGGGGCCAACTTTCCCAAAAAATTATTCCAAGGGGTCCGTAAAAAGTCAGGAAAGAGCCCTAAGTGGCTCGGTGGGATTGGAGATGGCCTAATAGGATTTTATGGGTCAAGGAATAGGAAACAAGCAATTTGAACAGTTTTTCGTGGGTGTTAGCCCATGGTCCCTATTATTGCCTGGAGCTTGGGGCAAACTTTCCCAAAATATTATATCGAGGGGTCCTTAACGAGAAAGGCAAGAGGCCCAGGTGGCTTGACGGGGTGTGAGATGGACTGGTAGGATTTTATAGGCCAAGAAACACGAAATAGGCATTTTGATAGTTTTTCATGGGCATTAACCCACGGTTCCTGGCGCTGCCCGGGGGTCAGGGAAACCTTTATTTAAAAATTATGCCGAGGGGTCTGTAATGATCCAAGCAAGAGGCCCAGGTGGCCCATTAGGGTTAGAGATGTTCTGGTTGGAATATATTGACCAAGGTACAGGAAATAGGTGATTTCCATAATTTTTTCATAGGTGTTAGCCCACGGTTCGTAGCGCTACCCGGGGCACAGGGCCAAATTTCCCAAACAATTATACCTAAGGGTCTGTAATGAGCCAGGAAAGAGTCTGAACTGGCCTGGCGGGGTTGGAGATGTTTAGGTAGAATTTTATAGGCCAAGGAATAGACAAATGGAGATTTGGGCAGTTTTTTGTGATTGTTAGCCCACGGTTCCTAGCGCTACCCAGGGCTCGATGCAAAATTTCCCCAAAAATTATACCGAGGGGTTCGTAACGAGCTACGCAAGTGGCCCAGGTGGCTCAACGGGGTTGGATATAGCCTGGTGGAATTTTAGGGGCCAAGGAAGAAGAAATAGATAATTTGAGCAATTGTTTATGGTTGTTAGCCCACGATTCCTGGAACTGCACGGGGCTCGGGGGAAACATTCCTGAAATATTATACCGACGGGTTCGTAACGAGCCAGTAAAGAGGCCCAGGTGGCCCAGTGGGGTTGGAGATGGCCTGGTAGGAATTTATGAGACAAAGAACAGGAAATAGGCAATTTCGATAGTTCTTCGTGGGTGTTATCCCACGGTTCCTAGCGATGACCGGAGCTCGGTGCCAACTTTCCCAAAAACTTATACCAAGGGGTCTATAACGAACCAGGCAAGATTCTCAGCTGTCCTGGCGGGGTTGGAGATTGTCTAGTTTGATTTTATGGACCAAAGAACAGGAAACAGGCGATTTGGAAAATTTTTCATGGGTGTTAGCCCACGATTCCTGGGGCTGCCTAGGGCTCAGGGTGAACTTTCACAAAAAATTATACTGAGGAGTCTGTAATGAGCCAGGAAAAAGTCCCAGGTGGCCTGGAAGGATTGGAGATGGCCTGGTAAGATTTCATGGTCCATGGAACAGGAAACAAGTGATTTGGGCAATTTTTCGTGGTTGTTAGCCCACAGTTCCTGGCGCTGTCCAGCGCTTGGGGCCTACTTTTCCTATAAATTATACCGAGGGGTCCTTAACAAGCAAGGTAAGAGGCCCAGATGGCTCGGTGGAGTTGGAGATGACGTGGTAGGATTTTATGGGCCAAGGAACAGAAAACAGGTGATATTGGAAGTTTTTCATGGGTGTTAGCCCACAATTCCTGCCGTTTACCAATGCTCGGGGAATACTTTCCCAAACAATTATACTATGGGGGTCTGTATTGAGCCAGGAAAGAGGCCCAGGTCCCCTGGTGGGGTTGTAGATGATTTGGTAGGATTTTATGGGTGACGAAATAGGAAACAAGTGATTTGAGAAGTTTTTCATGGGTTTTAGCTCACGGTTCCTGGCGTTGCCTAGGGCTCGGGGTCAACTTTCCAAAAATATTATACCGAGGGGTCCTTAACGAGCAAGGAAACAGACCCAGGTGGCCAGGCAGGGCTGGAGATTACCTGGTAGGATTTTATGGGCCAAGGAACAGGAAATAGTCAAATTTCATAATTTTTTGTGGGTGATAACGCACGATTCCTAGCGCTTCCCGGGGCTCAGACCTAAATTTCCCTAAATATTACAACGAGGGGTTTGTAACTAGCTAAGAAAGAGGCTTAGGTGGCCCAGCGAGGTTGGATATGGCCTTGTAGGATTTTATAGGCCAAGAAACAAGAAATAGGCAATTAGGACAGTTTTTTTGTGGGTGTTAGCCCACGATTTATGGCGCTGCCCGGGTCTAGGTGCCAACTTTCCCAAAATATTATACTGAGAGGTCCTTAACTAGAAATTCAACAGGTCCAAGGGGCCCGACGGGGTTGGAGATAACCTGGTAGGATTTTATAGGCCAAGAAACAGGAAAAGATAATTTTGGCAATTTTTTGTAGGTGTTAGCTCACAGTTCCTAGCACTGCTCAGGGATTGGGGCATACTTTCAAGAAAAATTATACCGATTGATGTGTAACGAGTCAGGAAAGATGCCCTGGTGGCCGAACGGGGTTGGAGATAGCGTGGTAAGAATTTATGGGCCAAGGAATAGGAAACAAGTGATTTCAGTAAATTTTTATGGGTGTTAGCCCACGGTTCATGGCGCTGCCCTAGGCTCGGGGCAAACTTTCCCCAAAAATTATACTGATGGGTCCATAATGAGCTAAAAACGTGGCCCAGGTGGCCCGGTAGGATTTTATGGGCCAAGAAATAGGAAACAGACTATTTGGGTAATTTTTTGTTGGTGTTAGCACAAGGTTCCTAGCGCTACCCGGGGCTCGGGGACAACTTTCCCAAAACATTATATGGAGGGATCCTTAACGAGCAAGGCAAGAGGCCCAGATGGGCCAGGGGGTTGGATATACCTTGGTACGATTTTATGGGCCAAGAAACAGGAAACAAGAAATTTTGACAATTTTTTATGGGTGTTAGCCTACGGTTCCTAGTGATGTTTTGGGATCGAGGCCAAATTTTTTAAAATATTATACTGAAGGGTTCGTAATAAGCCAAGCAAGAGGCCCAAGTGTCCCAGCGGGATTGGAGATGGCCTAGTTGGATTTTATATGCCTAGGAATAGGAAATAAGCGATTTCAGTAGTTTTTTGTGGGTGTTAACCCACGATTCCTGGTACTGCCTGGAGTTCGGGGCAAACTTTCTTGAAAAATTATACCGAGGGGTCCGTTACGATCCAGGTAAAAGGCCCAGGTGGACCGGCAGGGTTGGAGATGTCCTGTTAAGAATTTATGGGATAAGGAATAGGGAACTGGCGATTTTTATAATTTTTCGTGGGTGTTAGCCCTCGATTTGTGGCGCTGCCCGAGGCTCAGGGCCAACTGTAATACCTCACATCTCATGTGTACTAGTAATATGTATATAGGACATGATATGGCTTGGTCAAATGAGCATCAATTTTTAGAAGTTCTTAAATTTCAGATTGGAGGGTTATATTTACATCTAACGCTTAAGATGAGCGAGTGTATAGAAGTTTTAAGTCAAATTAGGGAGATTGTGGCCTTAAATGGCATGAAAGAAGTGAGGTGCTTCTGGGACTTAGGAAGCTAGAAGGTGGATCATCTATGTGCTTAGCTTAGATAAGCTAGGCACAAAGGGAAGATTAATCCATCCATGAGTGAAGTCACTTGTGGCCCAAAATTTAGTAAAACAGAAAGGAAACGAAGACGAGGCCTAACCCCAAATCTTTCCAAGTTCGATAAAGAATAAAGCCCAAGTTGAGGATGTAGTTTTAACCCATGGTTTGACATTATAAATGGACAATATTGGCAGCCCAAGACGAATAGAAAAAGGCCCAATTACATTCACAATCCACTTAATGATTTGGGCCTAAACTAAGTTAAATGAAAAAGAGAAAAATGGGCATCCGAGACCCATTAAGTTGGAGCCCCATAAGGCCCAAGTGAAAGGGCAAAATAGTACATTACTTCCTTCATAAAATAAGTCTTACATTAGTGGAGAAAGTCGGCCAAGGTGTCCCGACGGGGTTGGAGATGACTTGTAGGATTTTATGCTCAAGAGAATAAGAAACATGCAATTTTAGCAATATTTTGTAGGTGTTAGCCCACGGTTCCTGGCTCTGCCCGGGGCTCGGGGCCAACTTTCACAAAATATTATACCGAGGTGTCCTTAACGAGCAAGGCAAGAAGCCTAGGTGGCCCAACGGGGTTGGAGATGTCCTGGTAGGAATTTATGGGCCAAGGAACAGGAAATAGGTGATTTCGATAGTTTTCCTGGGTGTTAGACTATGGTTCCTGGCACTGCCTGGGGATCGGAGCCAACTTCTCAAAAAATTATACCGAGGACTTTGTAACAAGCCAAACAAGAGTCCCAAGTGGCCCGGCGGGGTTGGACATTGCCTGGTAGGAATTTATGGGCTAAGGAATAAGAAAAATGTGATTTCAAATATTTTTCATGGGTGTTAACCCACAATTCCTGGCGCTGCCCGGGGTTCAGGGCAAACTTTCTTGAAAAATTATACCAAGGGGTCCATAACAAGCCAGAGAAAAGGTCCAGGTGGACCGGCGGGGTTAGATATGGTGTGGTAGGAATTTATGGGCCAAGAAATAGGAAACAGATAATTTTTGCAGTTTTTCATGGGTGTTAGCCCACGGTTCCTGGCGCTGCTTGGTGTTCGTGGTCAACTTTCCCAAAATATTATATTGAGGGATTTGTAACAAGCCATGTAAGAGGACCAGCAGGCCTAGCGGTGTTGGAAATGGCCTAGTAGAATTTTATGGGTCAAGGAACAAGAAACAGGCGATTTGGGTAGTTTTTTGTGGGTATTTGCCCATGGTTCCTGTCGTTTCCCAGGGTTTGGGGCCAGCTTTGCTAAATAATAATACTTGGGGTCCGTAACGAGCTAAGCAAGAGGACCAGGTGGCCCGACGGGGTTGGAGATTGCCTAGTAGGATATTATTGGCCAAGGAACAAGAAAAAGACAATTTGGACAATTTTTCATGGGTGTTAGCCCACGGTTCCTGACGCTGCCCAAGACATGGGGCCAACTTTTGCAAAATATTATATTGAGGGGTCCTTAATGAGCAAGGTAAGAGGCGTAGGTGGTCTGACAGGGTTGGATATGGCCTGGTAGGATTTTATAGGCCAAGGAACAAGAAACATGCAATTTGGAAGTTTTTCGTGGGTGTTAGCCCACGGTTCCTGATGCAACCCGGGGCACGTGGCTAACTTTTCCAAAACATTATACCGAGGGGTACTTAACGATCAAGGAAAGAGGTCAAGGTCGCTTGGCGGAATTGGAGATGGCCTAGTAGGATTTTATGGGCAAGGATAGGAAATAGGTGATTTGTGCAGTTTTTTGTGGGTGCTATTCCACAGTTCTTGACGCTGCCCAAGGCTCGGGGCCAACTTTACAAAAATTTATACCAATGGGTCTTTAATGAGCAAAACAATAGACCTAAGTGGTCCAACGGGGTTGGATATGGTCTGGTAAGATTTTATGGGTCAAGGAACAGGAAACAGACAACGGTTTCTAGCGCTGCCCGGGGCTCAAGGCACACTTTCTTGAAAAATTAAACTGAGGGGTCCATAATGAGCCAAACATCAAACCCATGTGGCCCGACAGGGTTGGATATGACTTGGTAGGAATTTATGGGTCAAGGAATAGGAAAGAGGCGATTTCAATAATTTTTCATTGGTTTTAGCCCACGATTCCTGGTGCTGCCCGGGGCTCGGGGCCAACATTCCCAAAAATTTATATTGAGGGGTTCGTAATGATCAAGGCATGATTCCCACATGGCATAGTGTGATTAGAGATGGACTGGTAGGAATATATGGGCCAACGAAGAGGAAATAGGCAATTTCGACAGTTTTTTATGGGTGTTAGCCCCGCTACCTGGGGCTCGAGGCAAAGTTTCCTAAAAAATTATATCGAGAAGTTCATAACCAGCAAGGAAAAAGTCCAGGAGGTCCGTCGGGGTTGGAGATTGCCTGGTATAAATTTATGGGCCAAAGAATAGGAAACATGCGATTTTAACAATTATTTGTGGGTGTTAACCCATAGTTCCAAGCGCTGCCCAGGGCTTGGGGCCAACTTTCTTGAAAAATTATATCAAGAGGTTCATAACGAGCCAAGTAAGAGGCCAAGGTGGGCCAACAAAGTTGGAGATGGCCTGCTGGAAATGTATGGGCCAAGGAACAACAAACAGACGATTTGGATAGCTTTTCATGGGTGTTAGCCCACGGTTCCTGTCGCTGACCAGAGCTCGAAACCAACTTTCCCAAATAATTAAACCAAGGGATCCGTAACAATCAAAGCAAAAGGCCCAGGTGGCTCATCAAGGTTAAAGATGGCCTAATAGGATTTTATGGGGCAAGGAACAGGAAATAGGCGATTTAGAAAGTTTTTCGTAGGTGTTAGTCCATAGTTCTTGGCGCCGCCCAGGGCTTGGGGCGGAATTTCCCAAAAATTTATATCGAAGGGTTCTTAACGATCAAGAAAAGAGGCACAGGTTGCCCAGCGGGTTTGGAGATGGTCTGATAAGAGTTTATGGGCTTAGAAACATGAAAGAAACAATTTGGGCAGTTTTTTTATTGGTGTTAGCCCACTGTTCCTAGTGCTGCCTGAGGCTCGGGGCCAAATTTCCCAAAAATTATACTTATGGGTCCATAACAAGGTAGGAAAGAGGTCCAGGTGGCTCGACAAGGTTTGAGATGACCTGGTTAGATTTTAGGAGCCAAGGAAAAGGAATCAGGCGATTTGGGCAATATTTCATGGGTGTTAGCCCACGAGTCCTTGTGCTGCCCGGTACTCGGGGCCAACTTTCCCAAAACAATTATACTGAGGGGTCCTTAATGAGTAAGGAAAGAGGCCCAAGTGGGTCGATTGGGTTGGAGATGGCCTGGTAGGATTTTATGGGCCAAGGAAAAGGAATCAAGCGATTTGGGCAGTTTTTCATCGGGGTTAGCCCATGGTTCCTTGCATTTCTCAGGACTCAGGGAAAACTTTCCCAAAAAATTATATTAACAGGTCCTTAACGAGTAAGGCAAGAGGTCCAGATGTCCCAGCGAGTTTGGAGATGGTCTGATAAGATTTTATGGGCTTAGGAACAGGAAACAGGCAATTTGGGCAGTTTTTTTATGAGTGTTAGCCCACTGTTCCTAGTGCTTCCTGAGGCTCGGGGCCAAATTTCTTGAAATATTATGCCGAGGGGTTCGTAACAATCTAGGAAAGAGGATCAAGTGTCCCGGTGGGGTTGGAGATGGTCTGGTAGGATTTCATGGGCCAAAGAAAAGGAAACAGGCGATTTGGGCAGTTTTTTGTGGGTGTTAGCCCACAGTTCCTTGTGCTGCCTGGGCTCGGGGAAAACATTCTTTAAAAATTATAGTTAGGGGTCCGTAAAGATCCAAGAAAGAGGCCCAGGTGGCCCGGAGAGGTTGGATATGAACTGGTAGGATTTTATGGGCGAAGGAACAGGAAACAGACGATTTTTGCAACTTTTTTTGGTGTTCGCCCATGGTTCCTAGCACTGCCCGAAGCTCAGTGCTAACTTTCCTGAAAAATTATACCGAGGGGTTCATAACGAGCCAGGGAAGAGGGCCAGGTGGCTCGACGGGGATGTAGATGGCCTGGCAAGATTTCATGGGCCAAGGAATAGGCAACAGGAAATTTAGGCAGTTTTCTATGGGTGTAAGCCCACAGTTCCTGGTGCTGCCCAGAGCTCGAGGCTAATTTTCTAAAAATTAATATGGAGGGATCCTTAACGATCAAGGTAAGAGGCCCTGTTAACCCAACGGGGTTGGAGATGAGTAGGATTTAATGGGCCAAGGAACAGAAAACAGGCAATTTTGGTAGTTTTTCGTGGGTGTTAGTCCACGGTTCCTGGCGCTGCTGGGGCTTAGGGAAAACTTTTCTAAAAATTTATATCAAGAGGTCCATAACGAGATAGGCAAGAGGCCCAGGTGGACCGTCGGGGTTGGAGATGACCTGGTAGGAATTTAGAGGACTAGGAATAGGAAACAAACAATTTTGATAGTTTTTCGTGGGTATTAGCCCATGGTTCCTGGCGCTGCCTAGGGCTCTAGGCACACTTTCCTGAAATATTATACTGAGGGGTCCGTAACAAGCTAGGCAAGAGGCCCAGGTGGCCCGGCGGGATTAGAGATGGCCTGGTAGGATTTTTTGGGTCAACAAAAAGGAAAATGACAATTTGAGAAGTTTTTTGTGGGTCTTAGCCGATAGTTCCTGGCGCTGCAAAGGGATCAGGGATAAAATTCTCAAAAAAATTTACCTATGGGTCCGTAAAGAGCCAGGCAAAAGGTCCAGGTGGCTCGGTAGGATAGGAGATGTCCTAGTAGGAATTTTAGGGCTAAGGAACAGGAAACAGGTAATTTAGGAAGTTTTTTGGGGATGTTAGCCCATGGTTCATGGCATTGTCCAGGGCACTAGGCTAACTTTTCCAAAACATTATATCTAGGGGTCCTTAACGAGCAACGAAAGAGGCCCAGGTGGCCCGGCGGGGTTGCAGATGGCCAGGTAGAATTTTATGAGCCAAGGACTAGGAAATAATTGATTTTAGTAGTTTTTCGTGGATATTAGCCCATGACTCCTAGCGCTGACTGGAGTTCAAGGCAAACTGTCATGAAAAATTATACGAGAGGGTTCTATAACGAGCCAAGAAAGAAGCATAAGTGGTTCAGTGGGGTTGGAGATGTCCTTGTAGGAATTTGTGAGCTAAGGAATAGGAAATAGACGATTTGGGTAGTTTTTTATGAATGTTAGCCCACGTTCCAAGCGCTACCCAAGGCTCGGGGCCAGCTTTCCCAAAAAATTATATTAAGGGGTCCGTAATGATCAAGGCAAGAGGACCAAGTGGCCTAGCGGGTTTAGAGATGGTCTGGTAGGGTTTTATGGAGAAAAGGAACTGGAAACAAATGATTTGTGAAATATTTCGTGGGTGTTAGCCCATAGTTCCTGGCATTACTTGGGGCTCAGGGCCAATTTTTTTTAAAAATGTTATACTGAGGGGTGCTTAACAAGTTAGCTTAGAGCCTCAAGTGGCCCGACAGGATTGGAGATGGCATGGTAAGATTTTACGGTCCAACAAAAAGGAAACAGGCAATTTGAAAAGTTTTTCGTGGGTGTTAGCCCATAGTTTCTAGCGCTGTCTGGGGCTCAAGGAAAACTATCCTAAAAAATTATACCGAGGGATCCATAACAAGCTAGGAAAAAGGCCCAAGTGGCCCGGTGGAGTTGGAGATGGTATGGTAGAAATTTATAGGCTAAGGAACAGGAAACAAGCAATTTCTGTAATTTTTCGTGGGTGTTAGTCCAAGGCTCCTGGCTCTACCCAAGGATCGGGGCCAACTTTCCCAAAAAATTATATCGAACGGTCCATAATGAGCCAGGAAAGAGGCCCAGGTGGCATGACAGGGTTGGAGATGGTCTGGTAGGATTTTATGGGTCAAGAAACAGGAAATAGGCAATTAGGGTTATTTTTCATAGGTGTTAGCACACGGTTCGTAGCGCTGCTCGGGCTTGCGACCAACATTCCCAAAATATTATACCGAGGGGTCCTTAACAATCAACGCAAGAGGGCCAGGTGTCTCATCATGGTTAGAGATTTCCTAGTAGGATTTTATGGTCCAAGGAACAGGAAACAAGCGATTTTGACAATTTTTTATGGGTATTAGCCCACGATTCCTGGTGATGCCTAGAGATCGAAACCAAATTTCCTAAAAAATTATACCGAGGGGTTTATAACAAGCCAAGAAAGAGGCCTAGGTAGCCCGACGGGGTTGGAGATAGGCTGGTAGGATTTTATGGGCCAAGGAACAAGAAATAGGCAATTTTGGTTGCTTTTCGTGGGTGTTAACCCACGGTTTCTGGCACTTCACGGGGCTCGAGGTAAAATTTCCTGAAAAACTATACTGATGTGTCCGTAACAAGCCACGCAAGAGGCCCAAGTATCCCGGTGGGATTAGAGATGGCCTGGTAGGATTTTATGGGCCAAGGAATAGGAAATAGGCGATTTCGACAGTGTTTCGTGGGAGTTAGTCCACAGTTCCTAGCACTGCTTGGGCTTGGGCAAACTTTCTTGAAATATTATACCAAGGGGTCCGTTACGAGTCAGGAAAGAGGCCTAGGTGGTCCGACGGGGGTTAGAGATGGCCTGGTAGGAATTTATGGGCCAAGAAAAAACAATAGGTGATTTCTACAGTTATTTGTGGGTGTTAGTCCACGGTTCCTAGCACTGACAACAACTCGGGGTCAACTTTCCCAAGAAATTATACCGATGGATCCGTAACAAGCTCGATAAGAGATCCAGGTGGCCTGGCGAGGTTAAAGATGGCCTGGTAGGATTTTATGGGCCAAGGAGAAGGAAAATGGCAATTTAGGAAGTTTTTTGTGGGTGTTAGCCCATGGTTACTAGCGCCGCTTGGGGATTCAGGACTAATTTGCTAAAACTTATACCAAGAGTTCCGTAACAAACCATGAAAGAGGCCCAGGTATCTCTGCAGGGTTCGAGATAGCCTGGTAGGAATTTATGGGTCAAGAAACTGGAAATAGGTGATTTCAATAGTTTTTCGTGGGTGTTAGCCTACGATTCCCAGCGCTGCCCAGGGCACAGGGCCAACATTCCCAAAAAATTATACTGAAGGGTCCCTAAAGAGCCAGGCAAGAGACCTATCTAGCCTGGCGGGGTTTGAAATGGTCTAGTAGAAGTTTATGTGCTAAAGAATAGGAAATAGGCAATTTGGGCAATTATTTTAGGGTGTTAGTCCACGGCTCCTGGCGCTGCCCATGGCTCGGGGCTAAATTTCTCGAAATATTATATGAGGGGTCCGTAACAAGCCAGTAAAGAGGCTCAGGTGGCTCGGCAGGGTTAGAGATGGCCTGGTAGGATTTTATGGGTCAAGGAATAGCGAATAGGCGATTTGGGTAGTTTTTTGTGGGTATTAGCCCACGGTTCCTAGCGCAGCCTAGGACTCAAGGCAAATTGTCCTGAAAAATTATATTGAGGGGTCTGTAACGAGCCAGGGAAGAGGCCCAGGTGGCTCGACAGGGTTGAAAATGGCCTGGTAGGAATGTATTGGCCAAGGAAAAGGAAAAAGGTGATTCGGTAGTTTTTTGTAGGTGTTAGCCCACGGTTTCTGGCGCTACCAAGGGTTTGAGGCCAACTTTCTCAAAAGATTATACTGAGAGGTCCGTAACAAATAGAAAAGATGCCCAGGTGGCCCAGTGAGGTTTGAGATAGCCTGGTAGGATTTTATGGGCTAAGGAACAGGAAAATGGCAATTTGGGCAGTTTTTTGTGGTTGTTAGCCCACGGTTCCTGGCGTTGTCCGAGGCTCGGGGCCAAATTTCCCAAAATGTTATATCTAGGGGTCCTTACCGAGCAAGGCAAGAGGCCCAGGTGGCCCAATGGGGTTGGAGATGGCCTAGTAAGATTTTATTGGCTAAGGTACAGAAAACAGGCGATTTTGGTAATTCTTTGTGGGTGTTAGCCCACAGTTCTTGCCGCTGCCCACGGCTCGGAGCAAAACTTCCTGAAAAGTTATACCAGGGGTTCGTAACGAGCTAAGAAAGAGGCCCTGGTGGCCCGACGGTGTTGGAGATGGCCTGGTAGGATTTTTTGGGCCAAGAAACAAGAAATAGACGATTTTGACAGTTTTCCATGGGTGTTAACTCACGGTTCTTGGCGCTGCCCAGGGCTCGGGGCAAATGTTCCTAAAACATCATACCGAGGGGTCCATAATAATCCAAGAAGGAGCCACAGGTGGCCTAGCAGGGTTGGAGATTGTCTGGGTAGGATTATATGGGCAAAAGAATAGGAAATAAGTGATTTGGGCAGTTTTAATGAGTGTTAGCCTATGGTTCCTAGCGCTACCCGCGGTTCGAGGCAAACCTTCATGAAAAATTATACCGATGGGTTTGTAATGAGCTAAGAAAGAGGCCCAGGTGGACCAAATGGGTTGGAGATGTCCTGGTAGGAATTTATGGGCCAAGGAACAAGAAACAGACAATTTTGACAATTTTTTGTGGGTGTTAGCGCACGGTTCCTGGCGCTGCCCGGGGCTTGGGGCCAACATTCCCAAAATATTATACCAAAGGGTCCGTAAAGAGCTAGGAAAGAGACCCAGCTAGCTTAGATAGATTGGAGATTGCCTGGTAGGATTTTATGGGCCAAGAAACAGGAAATAGGTGATTTTGGTAGTTTATTGTAGGAGTTAGCCCACGGATCCTGGCGTTTCCCAGGGCTTGGGGCCAACTTTCTCAAAATATTATACCTAGGGATCCGTAACGATCCAAACAAGAGGCGCAGATGTCCCGATGGGGTTGGAGATGGACTAGTAGGATTTTATGGGTTAAGGAATAAGAAACAATCAATTTGGGCAATTTTTCGTTAGTATTAGCGCACGGTTCCTGGCACTAATAGGTGCTCGGGTCCAACTTTTCTAAACAATTATATCAAGGGGTTCTTAACAAGCAAGGCAAGTGTCCCAGGTGGCCTAGCGGGGTTGGAGATGGCTTGGTAGGATTTTATGGGCCAAGGAATAGGGAACAACTAATTTTGATAATTTTTCGTAGGTTTTAGTTTGTGGTTCCTAGCGCTGCATGGAGCTCAGGACAAACTTTCCTAAAAACGAATACCAAGGCGTCTGTAAAAAGCCAAACAAGAGGCCCAGCTGGCCTGGCGGGGTTGTAGATGGCCTGGTAGGACTTTATAGACCAAGGAATAGGAAACAAGCAATTTGGGCAGTTTTTCATGGATTTTAGCCTACGATTCCTGGCACTACACACAACTCGGGGCTAACTTTCCCAAAAGATTATATCGAGGGGTCCATAACGAGCCATACAAGAGGCCTTGGTGGCCTGGCAGGGTTGGAGATAGCTTGGTAGGATTTTATGGGCCAAGGAATAGGAAACATGGGATTTGGGAAATATTATGTGGGTCTTAGCCAATGGTTCCTGGTGCTGCCTAGGGTTCGGGGCAACTTTCCCAAAAATTTATCTTGAGGGGTCCTTAACGAGCAAGGCAAGAGTTTGAGGTGGCTCGGCAGGGTAGGATATGACTTGATAGGATCTTATGGGTCAAGGAACAGGAAACATGCGATTTGGATAGTTATTCATGGGTTTTAGCCCACAGTTCCTGGCACTCCTCAGGGCTCGGGGCAAAATTACTTGAATAATTATATCAAGGGGTTCGTAACGAGTCAGGCAAGAGGCCCAGGTGTCCCAGCAGGGTTGGAGAGGGACTGGTAGGATTTTATGGGCCAAGGAACAGGAAACAAGCAATTTCAGTAGTTTTTCGTGGGTGTTAGCCCACGGTTCCTAGCACTGCCCAAGGCTTGAGGCCAACTTTCCTGAAAAATTATACTAACGGGTCCGTAACAAGCCAAGCAAGAGGCCCAAATAGCCTAGTGGGGTTAGAGATGGCCTGGTTTGATTTTATTGGCCAAGGAACAAGAAATAGGCGATTTGAAAAGTTTTTCCTGAGTGTTATCCCATGGTTTTTGGCATTGCCTGGGGCTTGGGAAAACTATCCCAAAAAATTATACTGAGGAGTTCTTAACGTTCAAGTCAAAGGGCCCAGGTGGCCCAGCGGGGTTAGAGATGGTCTGGTAAGATTTTATGGGTCAAGGAACAAGAAACAGGCAATTTCTGTAAAATTTTGTGGGTGTTAGCCTACGGTTCCTGGCGCTGCCTGGGGCTCGGAGCCATATTTCCTAAAAATTTATATTGAGGGGTTTGTAACGAGCCAAGAAAGAGGCCCAGGTGGTCCAGTGGGGTTGGAGATGGCTAGGTAAGATTTTATGGGCCAAGGAACAAGAAATAGGCGATTTTGGCAGTTTTTCATGGGTGTTAACCCGCGGTTCCTTGCGCTGCCCGGGCCTCGAGAAAAACTTTCCTAAAAAATTATACCGAGATGTCCATAACGAGACAGGCAAGAGGCCCAGATGGCCTGGCAGGGTCGGATATGGCCTAGTAGGAATTTATGGGCTAAGGAACAGGAAGTAGGCAATTTCAACACTTTTTTGTGGGTGTTAGCCCATGGTTCTTGGCGCTGCCTGGGGCTCGAGGCTAACTTTCTCAAATTATTATATTGAGGGGTCCATAACAAGCCAGGCAAGAGGCCCATCTGGCCAGTTGGAGATGGCCTGAAAGGTTTTTTTTTGGTCAAAGAACAGAAAACAGGCAATTAGGAAAGTTTTTCGTTAGTGTTAGCTGTTGTTACCAAGGGCTCAAGACCAATTTTCAAAAAATATTGTTCTGAGGGGTCCGTAACGATCCAAGAAAGAGGTCCAGGTGTCCCGGCGGGGTTGAAGATGTCCTGGTAGGATTTTATGAGCCAAGACACAGGAAACAGGTGATTTGGGTAATTTTTCATGGGTGTTAGCCCACGATTCCTGGTGTTGCCTGGGGCTCGGGGCCAACGTTCCCAAAGTATTATATTGAGAGGTCTTTAACGAGAAAGGCAAGAGGCCCAAGTGACTCGAAGGGATTGAAGATGGCCAGTTAGGATTTTATTGGCCAAGGAATAGGAAAAAGGTAATTTCGGTAGTTTTTCGTGGGTGTTAGCCAATAGTTCCTAGCACTTCCCGGGGCTCGGAGCAAACTTTTCTAATAAATTATATTAAGGGGTCCGTAACATGCCAAGCAAGAGGCCCAGGTAGCCCGGCGGGGTTAGATATGGCTTGGTAGGAATTTATGGGTCAAGCAACAAAAAATAGGTGATTTTGAAAATTTTTCATGGGTGTTAGCCCACGATTCCTGGAAATGCCTAGGGCTAAGGGCCAATGTTCTCAAAATATTATACCGAGGGGTCCGTAACGAGCCAAACATGAGACCCAGGTAGCCCAGAGTGGTTAGAGATGGCCTGGTAGGATTCTATGGGCAACGAAACAAGAATTAGGCGATTTGGGCATTTCTCGTGGGTGTTAGCCCATGGTTCCTTGCACTGCCTGGGGCTTGAGGCCAACTTTCGCAAAAACATTTTCCAAGGGTCCTTAACGAGTAAGGCAAGAGGCCCAGGTGGCTCGGCAGGTTTGGAGATAGCCTAGTAGGATTTTATGAGCCAATGAACAGGAAACAAGTGATTTCGACAAATATTTGTTGGTGTTAGCCCATGGTTCTTAGCATTGCAGGGGGCTCGGGGCCAAATTTCTTGAAAACTTATACCGAAGGATTCATAACGAGCCAAGAAATAGGTCCAAGTGGCCCGGTGGGGGTTAGAGATGTCCTGGTAAGATTTTATGGGCAAAAGAACAAGAAATAGGCAATTTTAGAGTTTTTTGTGGGGTGTTAACCCACGGTTGCTGGCGCTGCCCGGGACTCGGGACAAACGTTCCTCCAACAATTATATTGAGGGGTCTATAATGAGTCAGGCAAGAGGCGCAGGTGGGTTGTCGGGGATGGAGGTGGCCTAGTAGGAATTTATGGGCCAAGGAACAGGAGATAAGTAATTTCAGCAGTTTTTCGTGGGTGAGCCCACAATTCCTGGCGCTGCCTGGGGCTCAGGGTCAGCTTTCCCGAAATATTATACCAAGGGATCAGTAATGAGCCAGGCAAGAGGTCCAGGTGGCTTGGCGGGGTTAAAGATGGCCTGGTAGGATCTTATGGGCCAGGAACAAGAAAAAGGCGATTTTAGTAGTTTTTTGTGAGTTACCCACGTTCCTGGCGCTGCATGGGGATCGGGGTAAATTCTCTTGAAAAATTAAACTCAAGGATCCATAATGAGTCAGGCAAGAGGACCAAGTATCTCATCGAGGTTGGAGATGACCTAGTAGGAATTTATGGATCAAGGAATAGGAAACGGACAATTTCGGTAGTTTTTCGCGAGTGTTAGCCAATGGTTCCTGGCACTGCTCGAGGCTCGAGGCTAAATTTCTTGAAAAATTCTATCGAGGGGTCTGTAATGAGCCAGGAAAGAGGTCCAGCTGTCCTGGCAGGGTTGTAAATAGTCGTATAGGAGTTTATGGGCCAAGGAACAGGAAACCAATAATTTGAGATATTTTTCGTGGGTGTTAGCCCATGGTTCCTGGCACTGCACAAGGCTCGGGGCTAGCTTTCCCAAAATATTATACTGAGGGGTCCGTAATGAGTCAGGCAAGAGGCCTACGTGGCCCATCCGGGTTGGAGATGACGTGGTAGGATTTTACGATCCAAGGAACAGGAAACAGACAATTTGGAAAGTTTTTTGTCTGTGTTAGCCCATAGTTCCAGGCGCTGCCCGAGGCTAGGTGTCAAATTTCAAAAATAATTATATTAAGGGGTTCTTAACGGCAATGCGAGAGTCTCAGGTAGCCCAGTCGGGTTGGAGATGGCCTGGTAGGATTTTATTAGATAAGAAACAAGAAATAGACAATTTTGGTAGTTTTTCGTGAGTGTTAGCCCACGGTTCCTGGCGTTGCTCGGGCTCAAGGAAAACTTTCCTAAAACTTTATACCTAGGAGTCCGTAATGAGTCAGTTTAGAGGCCCAAGTGGCCCCACAGGGTAGGAGATAGCCTGTTAGGAATTTATAGGCCAAGGAACAGGAAACAGGCGATTTCGATAGTTTTTCATGTGTATTAGCCCACGGTTCCTGACGCTACCCAGGGCTCAGAGCCAACTTTTCCAAAATATTATACCAAGGGTCCATAACGAGCCAAGCAAGAGGCCCAGGTAGCCCAGCGGGATTGGAGATGGACTGGTAGGTATTTATGGGCAAGGATACAGGAAATTGGTGATTTTTGTAGTTTTTCATGGATGTTAGCCAACGGTTCCTGGCACTGCCCGAGGCTCGAAGACAAATTTTCCAAAATATTATACTAAGGGGTCCGTAACGAGCCAGGATAGAGACCCAGATAGAATGGTGAGGTTGGAAATAGCCTGGTAGGATTGTATAGGCCAAGGAACAGGAAACAAGCGATTTGGGAAGGTTTTCGTGGGTATTAGCCCACAGTTCCTAGCGCTGCACAGGGCTCGGAGCCAAATTTCCCAAAACATTATACCAAGGGGTCCATAACGAGCCAGGCAAGAGACTCAGGTGGCCTGGAAGGGTTGGAGATAGCCTAGTACGATTTTATGGGCAAAGGAACAGGAAACATACGATTTGGGCAGTATTTTGTGGGTCTTAGCCCACGTTTCCTGGCGCTGCCCGGGGCTCGAGGCCAACTTTCCTAAAATTTTATCTTGAGGGGTCCTTAACGAGCAAGGCAAGTGTCCGAGGTGGCCCGACGAGGTTGGATATGACCTAGTAGGATTTTATGGGCCAAGGAACAGGAAACAGGCGATTTAGGCAAATTTTCATGGGTTTTAGCTCGTAATTCCTAGAACTCCTCGAGGCTTGGAGGCAAATTTTCCAATAAAAAATACCGAGGGTCTGTAACGAGTCAATATAGAGGCTCATATAGACTGATGGGGTTGGAAATAGCCTGATAGTATTTTATGGGTCAAGGAACAAGAAACAGGCAATTTGGAAAGTGTTTTGTGGGTGTTAGCTCACGGTTCCTAGCGCTGCCCAGGGCTAGTAGACAACTTTCCCAAATATTTATACCGAGAGGTCCATAATGAGTCAGGCCAGAGGCTCAGGTGGCCTGGCGGTATTGGAGATGGCCTGGTTTGATTTTATTTTCCAAGAAACAAGAAATAGGCTATTTGAGAAGTTTTTCTTGAGTGTTAGCCCACGGTTCCTGGCGCTGCTTAGGGCTCGGGGCCAACTATCCAAAAATATTACACCGAAGGGTCCTCAATGAGCAAGTCAAAGGGCCCAAGTGGCCCAGCAGGGTTAGAGATGGCCTGGTAGGATTTTATGGGCCAAGGAAAAGAAAATAAGCAATTTTGGTAATATTTCTTGAGTGTTAGCCCACGGTTCCTGGTGCTGCCCGAGGCTCAGGGCCATATTTCTTGAAAAATTATACCAAGGGGTTCGTAAAGAGCCAAGCAAGTGGCCTAGGTGGTCCGGTGGGGTTGGATATGGCCAGGTAATATTTTATATTCCAAGGAACATGAAATAAGCGATTTCGACAGTTTTTCATGGGTGGTAACTCACGGTTCCTTGTGCTGCCTGGGGCTCGGGGAAAACTTTCCTGAAAAATTATACCGAGATTTCCATAACAAACCAGGCAAAAGGCCCAAGTGGCCCGATGGGATCGAAGATGGCCGGGTAGGAATTTATGGGCCAAAAAACAGGAAGTAGGCGATTTTGACACTTTTTCATGGGTGTTAGCCCACGACTCTTGGCGCTACCCAGGGCTCGAGGTCATCTTTCTCAAAATATTATATTGAGGGGTCCGTAACAAACTAGGAAAGAGGCCCATCTGGCCAGTTGGAGATGGTCTGGAAGGTTTTTATCGGCCAAGGAACAGGAAACAGGCTCTTTGGGAAGTTTTTCATGGGTGTTAGCCCACAGCTCCTGACGCTGCCTAGGGCTCGAGGTCAATTTTCAAAAAATATTATACCGAGGAGTCCGTAATGAGCCAGGAAAGAGGCCCAGGTGGTCCGGCGGGGTTGGAGATGACCTGGTAGAATTTTATGGGCCAAGGAGCAGGAAATAAGCGATTTGGGTAGTTTTTCGTGGGTGTTAGCCCACGGTTCTTGGCACTGCCCGGGCCTCAGAGCCAATGTTCCCAAAATATTATACTGAGAGGTCCTTAACGAGCAAGGCAAGAGGCCCAGGAGGCCCGAAGAGATTGGATATGGTCTGATAGGATTTTATGAGCCAAGGAAAAGGAAACAAGCAATTTCTGTAGTTTTTCGTGGATGTTAGCTGACGGTTCCCGGCATTGCCCGGGGCTCAGAGCAAACTTTCCTGATATATTATATCGAGGGGTCCATAATGTGCCAGGTAAGAGGCCCAGGTTGCTCGATAGGGTTGGAGATGGCCTGGTAGGAATTTATGGGCCAAGCAACAGGAAACAGGCAATTTCAAAATAATTTTGTAGGTGTTAGCCCACGGTTCCTGGCGATGCCCACGGCTCAAGGCCAACGTTCCCAAAATATTATACCGAGGGGTCCATAACGAGTCAGGCATGAGGCTCGGGTGGCCCGGAGCAGTTGGAGATGGTCTGGTAGAATTCTATGGGCCAAGGAATAGGATTCAGATGATTTGGGCATTTTTCGAGGGTGTTAGCCCATGGTTCCTTGCATTGTTTGGGGCTCGAGGCCAACTTTCCCAAAAAATTATACTAAGGGTCGTTAACGAGTAAGGGAAGAGGCCCAGGTGGCCCGGCGGGGTTGGAGATGGCCTGGTGGGATTTTATAGGCTAAGGAATAGGAAATAGGAAATTTTGGTAATTGTTTTAGGGTGTTAGCCCACGGTTCCTGGCGCTGCCCGAGGCTCAGGGCCAAATTTCCTGAAACATTATATCGATGGGTTCGTAACGAGCCAAGAAAGAGGCCCAAGTGGCCCGGCGGGGTTGGAGATGGCCTGGTAGGATTTTATGGGCCAAGGAAGAGGAAATAGGCAATTTCAGTAGTTTTTCGTGGGTCTTAACCCACGGTTCCTGGCGCTGCCCGGGGCTGGGGGAAAAAACTTTCCTAAAAAATTATACCGAGGGGTCTGTAACGAGCAATTCAAAGCTAACTTAGGAGTTCCACCAAATAATTCAGAAGGGTATAAAAGAATGAAGTAATGAAGCCTTATGTAGTGGTCAGGGAAACTCTTGGGAACACCTTAATCAATGTATACATTCATCATTTTCCCCTATTACTTCTACAGTTCTACTTGATTGTGTGATTTTCAAAGTGAAACCGAGAGTTTTCCAAAACACTTCACCTTGGAATCAAATAGCTAAGCAATTAAGCCTTTATGAAGTAGCCAAGGGAACTCTCAGGAACACTTTGATAAGTGTAGACATGAATCACTGCATTCAGCTTCTCCCACTACTACTCCTGCACTTCTACTAGTTTGTGTAAATTTCAAAGCAAACCCAGGATTTCCTCCAAACACTTTAGAAGGGCATTAAAAATGAAGTAATTAACCCTCATGAAGTGGTTAAGGGAACTCTAGGTAACACCTTGATCAATGTAGATATGAAGCACAACATTTATAATTTTCGTCTAGTAGTTCTGCACTTTTACTTGTGTGTGTAATTTTCAAAGAGAACTCAAGAGTTCCTCTAAACATTATTTCAGTAAGGAATCAAAGAACGAAGTAAGTAGTCAAAGAAACTCTGGGAAACATCTTGATAGATGTAGAGATGATTCATTTGCACCGATCATCTCCTGCTAGTACTCTTGCATTTTTACTTGTTTGATTAATTTTCAAAGTGAACCCGAGAGTTCCCCCAAACACTTCAGCAAGGCATCAAGCAATGAAGTAATTAAGCCCTCATGAAGTGGTCAAGGGAACTCACAGGAACACCTTGATCAACGTAGATATGATACATTACATTTATTGATTTATGTTAGTACTCTTGCACTTCTACTTGTTTGTGTAATTTTCGAAGTGCACGTAGGAGTTCCCCCAAACACTTCAGCAGGGCATCAAACAATGAAATAATTCACTACTAAAAAAACTGTTAAAAGCAACCTAAAAAAGAGACCTCATGAGGTCTCTTTTACTAAAAAAAGAGACTTCAAAAGAGACCTCAACGTTGAGTCGCTAAAATGCAGGTAGCTTTTTATCATGTAAGAACCTGTAGAGTCAAATACCGTCACCGTTACTTCCTCTACCATCCACAGAACCACTGAAAGAATGATGCACTGTGTAGCTATTCACCTCCTCTGCAAGATAGAATTATCACGACCAAACTCAGAACATGAGTAGCTTGAAGCAGCTAAAATTACATGATATCTAGAACATGAAAAGCAAACAAAATTCAGTGAAGGAATGAAAAAGTCAATGGTGGAGTTACCTTTCAAAGGATATGACTTGTGACCAGATTGATCATAAATGCCAATATCAACAGCTTCGGCTTGCTGCC